>VZSF01002917.1:136155-171787 GCA_013398295.1 Chionis minor | reverse complement strand
CCCTTCCCTTCCCTTCCCTTCCCTTCCCTTCCCTTCCCTGCCCTTCCCTGCCCTGCCCTTCCCTGCCCTTCCCTTTCCCCCTGCCCTGCCCTGCCCTTCCCTTTCCCCCTGCCCTGCCCTCTTCATGTTGCCCTTCTGGCAGGGAAGAGGGAGAACTGAGCAAGTGGTTCAGAGATATTCTGGCAATTAATTTGACTGAGTTTAGGCATTATGCACTAGAGTATCCCTCCCAATTTCCACTTGCCACTCCTGACAGGCGTTGGTCTCCTAAAGTCCCATGTCATATCTATCAACTACATGTAACGTGCCAGTCCCACACAATATTTCACCTCATATGGCATAAAATATCTACAGGTAAGCAATAAACTCCACTTCAGGCTTCTATTTTATGATAAGCTGAAATGCTCTTAAGTCTATGTGGACTTCATTCGCTGTATCTCCATGGACTATTATCAGAGTTCATATACTTAGCGCACATTAGAGACAACTACATGTAAATAAAAATGTCTTCATAGCCAAACTGAAATTCAACCTCAGTCTTTAACAGTGTCTAGCTATAAATCATATTTCTCAAAGTTAATGTCTTTTTTTAGCCTTCTGAATTTTTCCAATGAAAAATGTGCCACCCAAAACTTTATAATATTAATAGATTGTTCTATAAACGTGGTGAGGATTTTTTGTATTGTTAAAAATAATGTGTATTTCAACCTTTATCTGTATATTAACACTACTCAAATACCTTTCTTAAATTAGTATTAAGAATGATTGTGCAATATAATGATGTCCCTTGACATTACAAGAAAGGTAACTAATACAAAAGCCTAGAAGAGAGAATTTATATCCACTGAGGAATTA
Source organism: Chionis minor (assembly GCA_013398295.1). Taxonomy (NCBI): domain Eukaryota; kingdom Metazoa; phylum Chordata; class Aves; order Charadriiformes; family Chionidae; genus Chionis; species Chionis minor. The sequence continues at coordinate 170,932 of VZSF01002917.1, read as the reverse complement.
GTTACCTGGGAATACCTGACCTACTCAAAAACTTCAGAAGAGTCACCTCACCTAAGATTATTAGGAAGAGAAGAGAATAATATTATTAATGACTAAGTTTAGAAATAAGCTTTAAAAATTTCAGAACTACTCAATGTGTAAATGAGTATTTTGAGCCCTTAAAGAGCTTTATATATAAACTATGATTCTTTTGACTTTTTTTGAAACTGAATTTTGAATCCTATTAAATCTTGGTGGAAATGAAAACATATCTCAGAAAATAGACTTATTAAAATACAAAAAAATAAAGCTTAAAGTTCTGTTGTACCACAAGAATAAAGTAAGTCACAAGTATACTGCATATTTATTAAAAAAGTTAGGCATTTGAGAACCAAAATTGAAACCAAAACCAATCCATGAAGATACATAAAATGAAACAACAGAAGGGTGGAAGGAGTTATGTTCAGTATTAGACAAATCTGCAAAAGATGCAGTAGAGAACAAAGTTTTGGTTAGATGATAATTGCTAATGGATATACACACTAGAGATCATTAGTTTGTGGAAAACTGAGACTGTAAACAACATGGGTACACAACTGTGTGACAAGTAGGAACCAATGGACTGGCAAGAAGGTAGAGCTCTGAGTTCATTTTGTGAACCACAGACATACTGCCTTGCATCTCACATCGATTGTATTGGATGCAGCTGTTCTTGTTTGTCCTGTGGGATTTGGTATGACAGACATTTTATGTCATCATTTTGAGAGTGTCCTTTGGCTTCTCTGATTCTCAGATCAAACCCTAAGAGGGACTAATCCACAGCTGCATTGCAGCACAGTAATGGCGATATGACATTTTTATCTTCTGCCTTGGGCAACCTTGTCGGCAGCAGTAGCAACAAGCAACATCTACCAGTGGCACTGCAACTCTGCACTGTGCCTGAACTTACATGTTCAGAGCCAGGGGCACAGGTGCAGTTTAATTTACAGTTGCCCAAACTGGCTGGCCTGTGCTTGTTAAAAAGAAGAAGAAGAAGAAAAAAAAAAAAGAAAATTAACTACTGCACTTTTTCTCCAGTGTCTGGTTTATTAGAATAATTTTACCTCATGACACAAGGTCACTATGCAAAATATGGGGAAACTGTAAGCGGAAGAAAAACTGTAGGATAAGAAAAAATATGCTCTATGAATGAGAAAATGGAAAATTAACAGTACAATGAACAGTATAGCAATAACAGTGTCTGTCAAGAAGAAGACTTAAATGGTGCATTTGGAATCTTGCAACCCTCAACTTCCATTGCTCTGTTGATAGTCAGTTCAAAGACTAAAAAATTGTTTAGAAAGTAACATCTTGTGTTCTTGATCTGTGTTACCTTTCAGTAGTAGTATTGATATCATAGCAGGCTTTGCCCAAGTGAATCTCCCAGCTGTGTCGACAATACTGGTGACACACACATCTACATATCCAGATTTCCCAACAGGTATGTTTCAGTAACCAAAAGGGATGGTACTTCACCATTTTATAGGACAGTTTTTGTCTCTGTGGATAGCTACCACCACTACCAGATGGCCTAGCAAAATACCTGGTGGTCCAGTTCACAGCTCCTTCCTAGCATATGACAGGCAAACAGATCTGCATATTCACGAAGCTGGGCCAGACAAGATTAATGGAGCCATTGTGCCATTGTTACTTGGCAGAACACTTGTATTCTTACTACCATGGCTCATAAAGTTCACAAATGCAACCTCATCTATCACTAGAATGTCTTTAGTTACCACCTAAGGAGATGCCAGATGGCCAGGGAATAAGTTTTCATGGAGGAATGGACTTAAATCACTCTTCTTTACTTGGAGTCTAATTCTAGTTTGGTATTTGCAGAAGCAAAATGGATACATAAAAAAGAATGGGAGCAAAAGTCCAAGTAAAGCCATGGCTACTACCTGTGCCAGCTGAGGATAGTTCACTCATCTGTGTGAACCAGAAGTGCAAAATCACTCGGGATATTCTAGCTGAATATTTTATGTAGATTTTTGACAGATGTTTGCCTGCACTGGGAAATTTCATAGACAGCAGATGCAAGTCGTTAAAAAATGTTCTTATCATTTTTTTTTTTTTTCCCATTTCCTTCTTTCCCCTGATGTCACTGAAATCTCACAGTGCAGCCTCTGGCAGCCACTGACCTGAAGCTTTTGCCTGTAGCTGGGGATCCAGATTCAACTGTATTTTAAATTCCAGCCCTGCAGCCTTTGGGATCCAAAATCTCCATTTGGCAGCTCTGGAGTTTGTTTTTCCAGCCCTGGTCTTTGTGTCGTTGATATTACCTTACTCTGAAGGGCCAAAAAATATGATTGCACCTCTACAATGAGCAATGAACCATATACGGCTCTATTAAAAACAAAAAGCACAGTGCAAAATGGATACCAAAACAGATCAAATTCATTTCGAGCCTTTTATGGTTTAATATGTAGAGGATGGGAACATGCTGATTAGCTACCAGTTACCATTTTGGATTTGGTAATGGCAGGTGCCCCATTAATGAACTGACACCAGTCAAGAGCATGTCTTTCAGGCTTCCATTTTTTAACAGGAGAGGTAATTTGGGAGCTGCTGGGCATGTAGTGACCACTCTTATAGAAGCAGTGACATGTGGGCTGCAAAAGGATGGGGTGGCAAAGGTACTGAAGAAGCAGCAATAAAACTGAATCAACATTATCTAGTAGATGAATTCATTTTTAATCTATTTTTAATGATTATGTCAAAACTGAAATGCTTGTGGAAGAGTGTCTTGAAAATTTGTGACATTTCAGATTGTGTTTTTTAGCTGTTTTCAGTGAAGCCGAGTTAAAAACGCAATCCTTTGGGCAAACTTAAGTTTTCAAAAAAGCCATTTTTCAAATGGCTTCACTTGGCTCATTTCAGTATGAAGTAGTAACAGCAAGAGAAAAAAAAGGAATTAGAATCTTCCAAAGTTAAATTCTTCTCCATACAGCTTTAGTAAAGCAAAAATATAAACCACAGATTCATTCAACTCAGTGATTCAGTCTGAAAAGATTTTCAGGAACACTGATTGGTTCTCAATAAGTTTATCACAGATATTATGTAATTAATCCCATGTTAATATTACTTAATTTCCTTGGCAAAGTCACTCCCATTTTAGTAAAACAATGACTGTTCTTAACAGTTTAATTTTTTTTAATGTGCTTCTTAATTAAATCGCGTTATGAGAAATAGATTTCTCTGTTCTCAACTTCTAAGACAGCCCAAAATGACTGGTGCCTGAAGTAAATCACAAATCCTAAAATTGTCAATCTCATCCATTTAAAAATCATAACAGTCATAATATCAGTGTTAAAAGTGTAATTAAAAATAATAAATAACTTTTTGTCTGTTTCTTTTTTTTTACTTCAGTGTTTTTAGAGATAGTATGAACCATGTTTGGATTGTTCCTGAAATGATGAAGTCTAGACATTTAAATGTTCATAAAACAAAATGGATATTTTCACGTAAATGCTAGATTCTTCAGACTGAGCTTTATGTCGAACATGAAATGCATGCATTTTTCAATAAGCTTAGAGACTGAGTACTGTTGTTATTTCATTTTTGCTTCTTTATTTGGATTTATTGTTTGAGGACGCCAGAGACATGAAGGTCAAAGGGAACAATTAGTGAAGTGGTGGATTGTGGACCAATATAAATAACTTCACTTTTAATATAAAAGCACAAAAACACAACTATATAATCTGAAAGTGGATTTTTTTGTGAGAAAAAATATTCATTCAACACAAACAGTTTAAGGTATTACAGCAAAAAAGTGTGGTGTATAGGAATTTAGCTTGCAGGATCACTGTAACTGCAGACGGAAGAACCACTGATGATATTTTTGGGCTTAAAGCTTTCAACAACTAACAACGTTTCAAACTTAGCTCTCCCCAGCTCTCTGTTCAATCATTTTACATTTAATTTTCTAAACAGCTCTAGCTTCCTGCAACAAAACTCACAGTCTGCAATTTTCCAAACCCTTGCTTGTCCCACTTTTTTTCTTATATGAGTGAAGTTATATGGGCCAGCAGGGATTTTCAGCCCGGTCTAAGCATTTCCAGCAGAGCAATTCAGCTACACTGCACTTTGGTTCATGTACATATGTTCTGAGATAGGCAAAGCATCAATAATTGGACTAAGATATAAAAAATTGACAGTACGAAACATATGTAAAACGTCCTATATGTTTGACTTTCTTGAATAAAGAGACTTGTAAACAATACTGTATGTATGTCTTGAAAAATAAATGCTTAGATTCAATATAAAGATATTAATATCCTAAGTATGCACACAAGTAGAAAGGTAAGTTTTGTATAGGGTAATTATGATGATTTTTGATTTCCTGTCACATCTGAGGTCTAAAGAGAATTGAAAAAAATCTATAAATTCTTTTTGTGATTTAAAACAAAGCTGTAATTCATAATTAGTTACACCTAGTAGTGGAAAAAGGGTTAATTTGAATTATTATTTCAAATTATATATAAAACACTAAAGGAAAAATTTATAAAGCACCACCTTTCACACCAAATTTCCATACAGGACGACTTCCAATCACAATTTAGAAAAACAGCTATCTGGATTATTATTCATTTTGGAGAAACAATTGAAACTTCATTTTATTATTGCTGCTTTCCTGTGATTCACAATACATGACAAGGAAAACCCAAGTACTTTCCCAGATAACAAAATATAGACTGATCTGTATTCTAAATCAGGGTTATTGTAACCCATTGTGTAAAAGTCTTCTATTCTGATGGAGCATTTTAAGTGTAAGCCTCCTTAGCTTGGCAACTTGTTTGGGAGCAGATGGTGAATATGACCAGGTGGTTATAATTGCGCTTTTTCAGTAGAGAAATTCACCATTTCAGTAAATGATAACTAAACAAATTATCTGCTGGCATTTCCAAATCTTTAAATAGCATTCATATACATATGTGATTGAGCAAGGAAGACTATAATGTCCTTGGTAATGATCTACAGTATTCTCACCATCACTTTAAAGAAATACAGCATATTTTGCTAAGATCAATTCAAGTAAAAGATATTTTGAATATTATAAATAGAAAAGGTTTGCTACCAACATGCTACTCATTACTGCTTGAATTCACATTCAGCTAGTAATTTTTGAAATAGTTGTCATAGCTTTCTTAGTTAGCTTAAATCTCTATGGAGTCCAATGAAAAGGACATGAATTCTTGTTAGCTTCAAATGTTGTTTGGAGTAGGCACATATTGTCTATATGTTGTTTGGAGTAGATACATATTCAAATTAACATGTAATGGTTATGTTCTTCAAGATTAGATATACAAAATATTTCTAGTAAAGCTTAAAGGCTCAGATTTTTACTTTTTTTTTTAATTCAGCTAGTGTGAACTAATTTCTGAGCAAGTATGTAGTTTTTAAAAAGCAGATATTCTACCTGTAACTAGTTATAATCACAAATGGAAAACAGCTAATTCACTTTCATCTGTTTTAAAGAATGGCAGAAAATTGATTTTTAAAAATTATTTTAATGAGGTAGAGTTTTAGGGACAAACAAGAGTGAGATATATTCTTAACCTGGATTAATTCTGGGGTTTTTTTTACCCAATAACTGCCTAATGTAAAAAACATGAGTAGAACTGAGAGTAGAATGAATCTTCATTCCCTTTACAGTTCATATCCTTTACAGATATGATGTTTTATTTTGTCTTCCATGATGTGAAAAGATCTTGGTTTGTATTTCACTGACTACTTACATATCTAAAAACTGATAAATGCTTATGGATGTTTTAATTGTTTATTTAAAGGCTTGTAATGCATCCAAAGGTAAGACTTACAGCTTTTTCAAATCCAGTTCAGAATGTTGGAGGTGTAATAGGCTTAGGCACAACATAGGTTTAGTTCTTTTAAATTTCTGCTTGACCATCAATTGTGAGTCTCCCCAGTCACCTGTAAATTACATTAAATTGGATTTTCTGAGGTATTCTTCTGCTTATCACCATCAACAAGATCCTTCTTTTGGTTTAGAAGCTCCCAAACAAAAGAACTGCAGACTGAAACTATTTAAACACTTTATTATTCCTGATTCATGATTTATAACATCAAAGCTAACATGGCTATTCCCATATGTAACATCTAGAGTGGCAGAGTTTGTAGAATTGTGCCTAACTGACACTAACAAGTACAACTATTACATTTACAGTTCTTTTCATGATCTCACTCTGTCCCACATTGCTGTTTATCTTCTAAGTTAAAATTTTGGATTTTAAATAAAGACTGACTTAGTGGGAAAATATTTTTTTTCTCACTTCTTTTCAAGGAGACAGGAAACTTCCAAGGACTGCAGAAGATTATGTTTATACCATTCTACTTGGTGGATATCCTGATTTGGAGGGCTAAGGAGCGCATTGATCAAGTTGACAATGTTCTCAGTGGATAAAAAAAAAGAATTCAGAAAAAAAAAAAAAACCTAATTTGAAAAGTGATATTACTTCCTATTTTTGGACCACTTATACAGACACCAATATTTGCCAGAGTGGGAGATTTTGCAAGTTAGCTTAACAAATAATTTTATTAGATCAATACATATTTTAGCTTTCATCAGGAAGCTGGTAGACTGTATTTTCTATTGACTACAACTAGGCAATAATATAACTGTATGGTCTGTCTTGCAGTTTGGCTGCAGGAGAATGTCCAACAAATAAATTGGATCTGGGAAAGGAGTCTTCAGATTTAATGTACTCATAGACCACACTAGTTTAATTCAGAAACTAAAGATTATTTTATTCATTAAAATGAATACGTGAGTAATTCACCTTAAACTAAATATTCATTTTCCTTATATTTCTGTTTAAGGAATAATCCATGTTTTTTCTCTCACAATAAATGACATGCTGGCTGAACGTAAGCCAGCAGTGTGCCCAAGTGGCCAAGAAGGCACAAAACATCCTGGCTTGTATCAGGAATAGTGTGACCAGTAGGACTAGGGGAGAGATCATCCCGCTGTATTTGGCACTGATGCGGCCCCGCCTTGAATACTGTGCCCCTCACTTGGGCCCCTCACTACAAGAAAGACATTGAAGTGCTGGAGCATGTCCAAAGAACAGCAATGAAACTGGTGAAGGGTCAAGAGACCAAGTCTTATGAGGAGCAGCTGAGAGAACTGAGGTTGTCTAGCCTGCAGAAAAGGAGGCTGAGGGGAGACCTTATCACTCTCTACAACTACCTGAAAGGAGGTTGTAGCAAGGTACAGGTCAGTCTCTTCTCCCAAGCAATAATCCATAGGACAAGTGGAAATGGCCTCAAGTTGTGCCAGCGAAGGTTTAAACTAGATATCAGGAAAAATTTCTTCACAGAAAGGGTTGTCAAGCATTGGAATAGGCTGCCCAAGGAAGTGGTGGAACCACCATCCCTGGAGGTATTGAGGAGACAGGTAGATGTGGTTCCTGGGGATGTGGCTTAGTGGTGGTTTTGGCAGTGTTAGGTTAACAGTTAGACTTGATGATCTTAAAGGTCTTTTTTAACCTAAACAATTCTATGATTCTATGATTCTATTCTATGATTCTATGATATTAAAAGGCAAAAACTTTGTATTCTAAGATCTACATGTTATTTCAAATGCAGCATGTTTCCATCCAACAGAAACAATATTTTCACCATTAAGTACCTAAAATTTTGTTTTTAATTTCAGTTAAAGCAAGATGAACTCCTACATCAATTAAAGATTAATAGTCACTGTTTAATTGTGGTGTGACGCTTTTTCCTGATAAAGAAAAACATAAAATTATGAAGCTTAAGAATTGAATTTCAATAGCACCATAAAAAAAATTCCTATCATTTGCCTGTGATTTTTTTAATATAATTTATCTGCATAGTCACAACTTGTGAGCACAATCCATCAATAAAGTAATATTACAGTTGTTCAGCTGTTAAATTATGATCCATTTTGAATAGTTTAAAAGCCTCTGGAATTCTTTATATATAGTTTCCTCTAGTGTTTATTTTTTAATTTGTAACATGTGCCACAGAAATGAGATGTAGTGATGAATTTCTGTTTGTGATTATTAGTTTTTTAGATTAAGCATTTTATCTTGCTGGCTGCAGACCAATAAATACAATTTACACACGCAGCAGCTTATTATACTAATTCAGTGCATAGGGTTTCAATGTTTTCAACCCAAGTGCAAACCCAGTGGCTAGCTAACAATACAGTGTAGTGATGAGAAGATGAAGAGCAATTATTAGCACATATATCACATTACCATGTAAGGAGAGATCAGCACTGAACTTTACAGAAATGATTATTCTGATATTTTAGTGTTTATTTTCCTCCATGTTTTTCAGAATAAATTTCTAACATTTAGCTTACTATTATGCAATTATTGCAATGATACACAATTATTGGCCTAATGTATTCAGTACCCAGTTTATCCATTGCAAATTATTCATATAATCCAATGGCAATGATAGGTCACAACTATAGAAATGCTGATGTTCTTCTGTTATGAACAGATTCCGTCGCCTTTGACTGTCCTTTTCCATCTTTACTTTGATTGCCACCACTTCCTGTGTTAATCTCACAATATCTTGGCAAAAGCTAGGCATTCCTTTAAAAATGCACGCAGCACATTCATCTGTACTGTACCACAAACAGCACCACCTCCTCAATTCCTTCCTCCCCACCTAGGAAATAGTAAAGTTCACTTTGTCCTGAAATTGTAGTCCCCAAATGAGGTCATATCAGAGACCAAATGACCAAATGACAAAAAGGTAAGCCTTTTTGTGTCTACAATTTAATTGTTCTTATAGTTGAATGTGTGTTAGTGATTAGACAGGATAGCCAAGGTTACACTGATTTGTACAATTGTTGCCTGAGCCTGTCATGGTTTGGAGCAATTATTGAGCCATGCTGCACACTCTATGACTGCATTCTGGAGTACTGTCTATGCCAGAAGCTCTTCAAATTGTCTGAACCATGCAACGCCTGTACCATCCCGTACTGCTCTAAATATTAATACTGCCCCAACCATTGACACTGAGCAACTCTGTGGCAGCACACTGCAAAAATATGGAACTTGCAGAAAGAAAGCTGAGGAGAAAAGGAGGCCATAACAAAAGAGTTTGAGACTGGAAGAGCAAATCCATTAAGCTCTTGAAGGACAGCAGCATGCTGATATTTGTGGAGCCAGAGAGACACTGCTTATGTGCTGTGTATATCAAACCATCTATATCTTCTTTTTGGCATATGCTTTTAGTAGGTATGCAGATCTGCTCCGAAATGTTAAGAGAAGAGACATTCTTGTTTACTAACAGTGTTTGGAATCCTTTGAAATCTTAAAGATGAAATGGACTCAGAAGTTCTCCTCAGCCTATGGTCTTGACAGTACTGAGGAAATGCAAGGAAAGCACAGGACCTACTCTGACCTAGCCCTTCAAGAGAGCTGAAAACAAGAATATTGTTGTAGCTGCCATATGTGACTGTAAGCATGATAACCTGCAGCTAGGCCCTAAACTCCAGGTCTTCAGGCTTAACAAATACTCTTCTAAAAGATTGTGAGCTTTTCATGAATCTCTAGAATAGCAAGTCTGTGGAAAGACATAATGCGTAAGGTTACCATTCCTTGTTGAGCTTGCTCACATAGCTTACTTAACTAGCACAGTGTGCTCCCTCATACATCGTTTTAAGGTAAATTCAGCTTGCCTGTGTGACCTGAAGTCAAGCATGGGGTGCTGTGCTGGAAGCAGTGTTATACAAACGTTCTGAAACTTTCAGTCAAGGTCTTGAATTGAACGAGGATATTCCTACAGTCTTAACAGTGGGTAAACCAGAAGTAACCTAACCAGAAGTCTGCTCCTATTTCTCAGAGGATGAGGGTCGAGGTTCTTGGGGCCCTGTGGGCATCAGCATTGGCTGGCTAATTCTGTGTCTCATCTGAATGGGAGAAGTCATGGCTGTTGCATGATTGTTGGGTAGGCAGTGACCTGCCTGTAGCTAGTAGCCACTATTGGCTGAATGAGTCCTAACTGTTCAGTGAATCATGAAAAGTACTGTAGGGTGACTTGAACGGTTCCAGCTCCAATGCACATTGATGGTGAAGCAGGATGTGTCGGTGGTGAACAGGCAGAGAAGTAACCATGCCAAAACTGCTGCTTGGCATAGTTCACCACTGAACTGGTCATGTCTGTACCAAGAAGAGTCATTCATAGGATGTGCCAGATATTTCACTTCTTTCCAGAGGTGTCCTTGACATAAGAGTCCAAAATACTTTTTGTTTCTCAGCAGTTCACCAGATAAAGTCCATCTGATTTCTTTCTGGGTGTGATTGGGAATAATCACAAGCTGCAATGCCCTTCCTGCTGAGTAATTTCTGAAGCATCTCACAGCATCATTCTTCTATTTTTTATCTAAGTATTTGGTCTTTGTTCTATACCTTTGCTGGAATATTCACTCAGTGACCTATTTGTTAAAGTGCCTGCTGATAAGTTCTGTCACGATGATAAAGCTGTAAATGCTCTGGATGAGAGTATGAGATTTCTCCATGGATGACATATGAAACATTGCTAAAATATGTGGTTCAGATGTGACCATCACACAGATGGAGTATAGAAACACCTGAAGACACCTGTAAGGGCCCAGATGTGTCTCAAGCGCTACTTGGCATGTTCTTGAGACAGCACAGGAGGAGGATCAATGTGGACAATCAGGCAATTTGACCTCAAAAGCTGTACTTGGACCTTTGTCAACATGGACAATGTTTTAAGTGTGAGCAAGATTTGTGTAATTTTACTTTTTAGAAAAGTAGTGACTATTCTCAATTAACATTTGATTTCTGTCCTGCTACTTTAATCAGGTAACTCTAAACTTCTGCAATGACAAGAATATGGAAAAAAGGCTAATATACCCGGAATTGCCTATTCTTCTTTTACATTCACAATAATAAAATTAAATTGCTTATGTGGCTTTTCAGACGTTGGGTGTTATAAAGTGTTTTACAAAGAAATGAATTAAATGTTGGTAGTGCTGTGCCCTGTAGGCAAACAGAGCTTCTATTATGCTACAACAATTGTTCACACACAGATGCAGAATTGCAACCTGATTTTAAATTGAGAGCATGAATGGTGAGGACACTGAGGTTATTCTCTACTCCTTTTGTATAGTTCCAAAAGTTCTGAAAATTTTCACCTGAATAGACAATGGCATATGAGGTAGAAAGAACAGCTATAGATGAAGAAACTATCGACACCTACATTTTGCTGATTTAAACCACCAGAACTAACTAACCTAAGGGCTTTGTTGGCATTGTGATTTGTCAATATACAAAAAGGATATAGTCACAGAGAAAAAAGTATTCACAGTACTCACATTTTGTTTGCAAATCACCATATCCAACTTTATCAGCAATATAAAGAAGCTGTTGTGAGTGAAGCTTATGAATTGTGTTAACTGCTAATGAAAATCTGAATAAATAATTTATTCATTGCCCCCTTTGGCCAGACTTCTTAGACTAATTCCATCTGATCCCTTCCTGAATATGTCACTATGTTCGTTTTTACTGTGAATGGAAATCTTTCTCCTGCTCTATCACCTCCTAGAAAAGAGATTTACATAAGAAACTAAACATATTATTTTTTATTAAACAGGAAATCTAAGTCTTGATTTAAAGGGAAGGCATTGCAGACAGGGGAAGAAGTAGTTATTTGAAGGTCTCCTCATCCAGTTTACTACAGAAAGGCTTTTGTAATTATGTTTATCTGCCAGATTCTTTTTTTTCTTCCTAATGTAATAATTTTGAACCAGTTAGCCAGTCACAGGCAATATCAATTTTTGTGAAAACTGGTGACTACAGACACATGAGAGAAGGGGATGAAGAAAAAACATGTCTACTTTTCCTGTATCTCTGTACAACTGTCCCTCCCTGAGGGACCTCGGAACCTGCCACAGCATATGATGATCTTTATGCAAGCATGCAAAATGTTTGAGGCAGGTACAAGACATTTAGAGAATCACAAAATATATAAGGTCAGAAGAGACCTCTGGAGATTACTCCATCCCCTCTGCTCAAGGCAGGGTCAACTTAACTCAGGACTGTTTCCCATTCGCTTTTGTAAATCTCCATGAATGGAGACTCCAGAACTTAACAGGGCAGATTGTTCCAGTGTTCAATCACTCACATAGTAATTTTTTTTTTCTTTAGTTGGGGTAATGAAGGACACGGGAAAAGAAAGGAGATAATGGAGAATCTACAGGTAGCCTGCTGTGCAACAAAATGAGTAAAAGGGAGAATTAAGTGTTGAAATGGAGATGGGGATGCCTAGCAGCCATGGAATGAAAGAAGTTATACTAAAATAAGGTAGTATTTAGTATAAGAATATTAAACAAAAAGAAATTAACCTGCAATTCTCAATACTCCTGATCATCATGGAAAACTTATTTTCTTCCTTAGAATCCATTTTAAAAAAATTAGCTTTGGAAATTTTCAAGACATGTAGATGTGATATAACTAATCTTTATGAAAAAGAATTTTTTTTTGGGTCTGCTTTATTTATATCCCCAGATTATGTTGGTATCAAAGCAGCATTTCCTAGTGTGAGAGTGTTAACGATATAATTTCTAACATAGTTATCTGTTGTTATCTAGTGTGGAAAGACAGAAACTTGTTTCTTATTCAGCCAAGTCACTGTCACTACAGTAATAGTATGGAAAGATCAATAAATGTACTGCAATTTTGGGGTATATAAATATGTGAATACACAGATATGTGTCAACATTGGCTCTGATAGAGCTGCGATAAGCATTAAGAGCTCCTCCCTGATACCAAATATGCATTTCTATTTTAAAGGCTCAAAAACAATTAAGTATTATCCATTTGCTTGAGGAATCAAAGAGTAATGTACGTTGGAAGGGACATCTATGTCTTCTTGTAGAATTTCCTGTTCACCTAGATAAGGTTGCCCAGGACCTCATCTAACTAAATATTGAAAATCTCCAAGGATGGCAATTCTACAGTCTCTCTGGGAAATTGGTTTTAGTATTTCACTACTCTCATGGTAATATTTTTCTCTTCATATCTACTCAGAATACCCAATGTTCCAGCTTGTGCATGATGCTTCTCATCCTTTTACCTCCTGGAAGAAATTGCCTCCATCTTCTCTATCCCCTCCCATTAGACAGACACAGGTAGTTACAAGATTTCCCTTCAGCCTTCTCTTCTTAAAGTTGAACAAAAGCAGTTTTCTCAGTCTTTCCTGGTATGTCATGTGCTCCAACCCCTTAGCTGTCCTGGTTGCTCTTCCATGGACTTGCTCTAGTGTGTCAAGGTCTTTTTGTCCCGGAGAGTCCTGAACTAGACAGAGCAATCACAATGCAGTCTCAAAGCACTCCCCTCAATGTGCTCACGACAGGCTTGTGTAGCTGAAAGAGAGTCATGTGACACCTAGAAACAGGTGCACTTATTAGAATAAAATGAATACTGGTTTGCCTTGAACCTCAGTATAAGCATATTAATGTAGATTAACCAAAACCAGTATACTGTTATTTTGAAACACAATGATGGCATAGGCAGATATGATCTAAGTGAGCAATGTGACCACCAAAGGAGAAAAGAAAGATATGTGTAATTGCTTGTAGAAAGCATCCAAGTAACAGAAAGTTGTTAGTCAAAGGACACAATAAGCACAAATGACTGCAAATGGGCAGGTCATCCACCTGAATACACAAGAAAGACTGACAAAATTGAAAACAAGACAGGCAGTTATCAGGAGCAGATAAGGTCCCTTTATTATTTTTTGACAGGGCTATTACAGCAAAATACTAAAAAAAAATCAGGCAAAGATAGGCAGAAAAGAAAGAAGAAAAGCACTCTTTTTCATTAACAAGGATCACCTTGACCATAGTCATCAATGCCAACTGTGTGGCATCAGCTTCATGGTATTGAGTGCCATGGTATATTCATCCGAACCTCACGACGTTCAACAAGGTCAAGTGCAAGGTCCTGCATGTGGGTCAGGGCAATCCCAAACACAAATACAGACTAGGCAGAGAATGGATTGAGAACAGACCTAAGGAAAGGGACTTGGGGGTGTTGGTAGATGAGAAGCTCAACATGAGCTGGCAATGCGTGCTTGCAGCCCAAAAGCCAACTGCATTCTGGGCTGCATCAAAAGAAGTGTGGCCAGCAGGTCAAGGGATGTGATTCTCCCCCTCTACTCTGCTCCTGTGAGACCCTACTTGGAGTCCTGCGTCCAGCTCTGGAGCCCCTAACATAAGAAGGACATGGACCTGTTGGAGCAGGTCCAGAGGAACTCCATGAAGATGATCAGAGGACTGGAGCACCTCTACTATGAGGAAAGGCTGAGAGAGCTGGGGTTGCTCAGCCTGGAGAAGAGAAGACTCTGGGGAGACATTGTAGCAGCCTTCCATTATCTGAAGGGGGCCTACAAGAAATCTGAAGAAGAACTTTTTACAAGGGCGTGTAGTGATAGGATAAGGCTAATGGTTTTAAACTGGAAGAGGCTAAGTTTAGGTAAGGAAGAAATTTTCATTATGAAAGAATCATAGAATAATTTAGGTTGGAAGGGACCTCAAAGATCGTCTAGTTCCAACCCCCCTGCCATGGGCAAGGACACCTCCCACTAGACCAGATTGCTCAAAGCCCCATCCAACCTGAGGCATCCAACCTGAACACCTCCAGGGATGGGACATCCACAACTTCTCTCGACAACCTATGCCTCACCACCTTCAGAGTGAAAAAATTATTCCTCACATCTATTCTAAATCTATCCTGTTCCAGTTTGAAGTCATTACCCCTAGTCTTATCACTACATGCCCATGTAAAAAGTCCCTCCCTATCTTTCCTGTAGACCCCCTTTAGGTACTGGGAGGATGCTATAAGGTCTTCCTGGAGTCTTCTCTTCTCCAGGCTGAACAACCCCAATTCTCTCAACCTATCTTCATAGGAAAGGTGCTCTAACCCTCTGACCATCTTCATGGGCCTCCTCTGGACCCGCTGGAACAGGTCCATCTTCTTATGTTGGGGGCACCAGAGCTGGACGCAGTATTCCAGGTGGGGTCTCACAAGAGCAGTGTAGAGGGGCAGAATCACCTCCCTTGACCATATTCATGTGTTTCAGTTGCTAATGCAGCCCAGAATGTGCTTGGTCTTCTTTGCTTCAATTGCACGTAGCTGATTCATGCTCAGATTGTTGCATACCAGGACCCCCAAGTCTTTCTCTACTGTCTTGCCAGTTGCCCCCAGCCTGTACTGGGTCATGGCATTATCCCATCCCTGGTGCTGAACTTCATACTTGCCCTTGTTGAATTACACAAAATTCTTGTTAGTTCATTTTTTTCACCCTGACCAGTTCATACTTGATAGTATTCCTGCCCGCCAGTGTATCACTCACAATTTTGAATGATCTGTAAACTTGCTGAGAGTAACGCCCACGTCACTCTCCAGATGACATTAAGCAGTGCTGACTGTCACCTGCAAGGTGGAGTTTGTAGAGCTGTTCACAATCCTTTAAACTCAATAGTCCAGCCAATTTTCCACCCATCTTTTAGTCCATTAGTTCTTCTGTTCATTCGTTTTGTCATTTTGCTACCCTTATTTGACCCTTGTGTGCTTAAATATGTTGCTGTTTCTGGTTTTGGCTCTGAAATCATTCCTGAAAACCAAACAGCTCTCTTAGCCCCTTTTGCCCACCAGAGCATTCTTCCATAGCAATCTGCCATGCATATCCCTGAACCAGACAAATTTTACTTTCATGAATAAGAATTGCAATTCCACTATTAATTTTTTTCACTTCTCAGTGTTTTAAAAGCCATAATTGCATGGCTTTGAAGCCAAATTAAAAAGCAAGAGAATAAGCACCTGATTAGAGTGAGTAAGAAAAAAAAAAAAAAAAAAGACCATACAATTTGCATGAAAATCAGTGGACCTATTCAGATCAAACTTCTAAAAAGCCACACAAACATTTGGTCATCATAATATCAAGACACTTGCATTAAATACCTTTAGTGTTCATAAAACTGCTTATTTATTTAACAGGGAGGAAGCAAACAGGACACCTATCCCTTCACACACATTTCCAAACAAAAGTAAGTTTTTGCAATGAAATAATTCTTTAGTGAAAAAACAGGAAAATATGATCTTAACTTTTCATCTAAATCCTCAGAATAAACTTATTGGCTGAATCTGTACTAGCAAGCCAAGCATGGGTAAAGCTGCAGCTCTCTTCACTAGTAGACTACAAGGGTAACTTCCAGACTATGTATTGAAACTGTCTGTGGCCTATACTGAATTTCAAATCATGCCCAGGAATTTTTTAGAAGAGTAGAAATTGTTTAGACCAAAATTATGTCATAGACTATTTACCAGTTTAGCTGTACAAAGAAATTAAGGTCTAGTGTCTGAGAATGTTGCCTAGTAAAGAAATGTTCCCTGGTATAGATGAACTCAGTTTCTTGATATTTGTATTGCTTGGAATCTATGCTCAATGTCTGCATAAAGGCATATTTTCCTAGGAAAATTCCTTGGTGCTGTATAATCACAATTTCAAAAATTCTCAGATTTCAATTTGGTGGAAAATTATTTCCCTTTTTTTACTGAATAACAATGACATTTCAGACATTTTTGTTTGTTTCTTTCAGAGCACCATTACAGAAATTATTCCTATTGTTAAGGTAAAATGCTTTCTTTTTACATTGTAAAATTGATGTTTATTTTATATTTTTTTATTTTTATTTATTTATATTTATTATACACTCTTATGGGAAAGTAAAATACTTTTTACCCTACTAAAAGTAAATATTTCTATATTCTTGAGATAATCTTCCCTCTTCATGATAGATTTGTATGTCTTCTGCTACTTGCCTACCTAGTCATAAAACCCCACCATTATTTATTTATTTTTAACTCCAATAATAATAAATAAACCCCCTTGCTCTTAATCAATAAAACATTTTCAGTATGTTTTTTTCCTGGTCTTCTAGCTCTGCACATGATAGTAATTCAAATGCACACATGCATTTCTTCATTGAAAGCGCTGTCAAGCATTGGAACAGGTTGCCCAGGGAAGTGGTTGAGTCTCCATCCCTGGAGGTGTTTAAAAGACATGTAGACGCAGTGCTTAGGGACATGTTTTAGTGGTGGATTTGGCAGTGCTAGGTTAGTGGTTGGACTTGATGATCTTAAAAGTTTTTTCCAACCTAAACAATTGTATAATTCTATGTAGATATTTGTGGACATGGCTTTTTAAAATACTTCTGCATACTTGCTTTGTCTGTTTTTCCAGGATAAGCAGCTTGACCATCTAGATACTTGAACACTGTTTTAAATAAATAAAGAAGTATCCTAGTAAAAAATGTGTTTTAACCAAAACCTTGTTTTGTATCTTAATGCATATACAGCTATGTATGTGCACACACTAACACAGTCACTCGAAATGTACTTTAGGATTTTTTAAGGCATTCATGAGATTGCATTTCCACACATTTTCCATCTGTATCATCATCCATTTTCAGCTAAGGCTGTATGTGAATATCTGAGTGCCA
Source organism: Chionis minor (assembly GCA_013398295.1). Taxonomy (NCBI): domain Eukaryota; kingdom Metazoa; phylum Chordata; class Aves; order Charadriiformes; family Chionidae; genus Chionis; species Chionis minor. The sequence goes on along the minus strand of VZSF01002917.1, from coordinate 153,381 downwards.
GGCTGAGCCCAGTAATGAGACAGTCTTATTTCTTATGATTACATATTTAAGATTTCGCTTAAAAAGCAATAGGAAAAAAAAATCCAGGGATAACAGTTAAGCACAGATGAGTAGGAACATCTGTTTTCCCAGTATTAGCTCAAGTTATCCCTTCTTATTATTACGCTGTTACACTATACTATTCTTTACTTACATTTTCACTGACTTTTTTTCTTGTCTTTTTCCTTTACCACCTACTAAATTGTATGATAATATGTTTTATTTCATTAGCAGTATCATTAAGGCACGTCACGCTTTGCGCAAATGTAGAAGTTAGAGAACCCTACCATGCTCAAACTGCTGAGCTTTGCGTACTTCAGCTATGAAAAAAATATTTAACATCATTTATTTAATCACTTAATTAGCATAAAAGGATGAAGACTATCTTTCTTATTTTCTTTCATACAGTAGAGTTCAACTACAGATGTAGGAGTGCTAAGGAATTCTCTGTTGGCCTATAAGATTCCTGAGAATTGTCTCCTTTCTCACACAGTGTCCTTCCTGAAATCATTTACAGCATATCTTATCCTTTCGCTCTTTTGCTCTCATCATTATTGGTTATTAATTGCCAAGTCACTTAGGAACTGAGTTATAGCAGTCATATATTTCCCTTAGGGTACTGATTATCCACTTCTTTTTCCTCTGATAGCAATAAAAGGCTCTCATGAAATTACTGACTGCCAGCACTGTGTTGTTACTACAGTTGAATAAACTCATTTTTGTTAGGATATCACACAAAAAAAATTACTTCTGCATAATTCATGTAATGACTGCATAAGAAACAGAGATCCAAACCTGCTAGAAGAGTTTCTTTACCTTCAAAGAAGCAAAGCAAGTATACCCATAGTTGTATTAAAACCAAAAATACTGAAAAAGTAGATAAAGCACATTTTCTTATAATATATAAATGTCATCTAAAATTGTGACAGGAATAATCTTTTACCGAAGAGGCATACAATTCAACCTCTAGATTTGCATCTCTACAGGCCAGGTGATTGTGTGTCAACACCAATTCAGGTGATTCCTTTTAGAAACAAATTATTTTTAAAAGTAGTTGAGATTATACCTTTCTAAAACTTAGTACATTGTTGTCACAGAACCTCATGGTTGGATAGAAGTCTTTTTATTTATAGCCTGAACTCATCATATCCAGGTAGAATCTACAGGTTTTGTCACTTGGTGCATGTGGGGTTTTTTCCCCCTTATCCCTGTATGCCCTCCTGGTATGTTACCAGATGACTGTGATATCCTTCCAGGGAGTATTTTTGCTAGACAAATCGAATATGCAGCTTTTATTCTCTTCCAAGACAGTAGCAGCACAAGATGGTAACACATTATGGTAAATAAGGGATACTGTTAAGTATATTAGCAAGCTGAGAGACAAAATATTGCCCCTGTAGAACTTCTGACTTTTGGATTAAGTTTGTTCAATAAAACATGTGACATTTAAATTTTGTTCAAATACTAACACCTTTTCTGCAATAGCACATTTAAGCTTTGGTGGATCTTATCACAGACTCATAGTATTTTCCCAGTCTTTTTTTGTCCTCTTCTCAAGGAACCTGCCACTTTCTGTTTTGTGCAAGCTGGGACACTGTTCTTTTACTTTAACCAGGAAGCATTCTCCCTTGTTTCAGATCTCTGTGTAAGCCCTTTATCTCAGAACTTAACGTTGTCTCAAAATGCAACATGGAGCAGCACTGTGGCTGTTGTTTGCTCTTGTGGTGCCAGTACTTTCTGTCACAAATGTGATTTCTATAAGCAGGTCCAAACTGACTTGCCACCAGTAGGTTGTGCCCGTAGTGTAATGTGTTAATATCCAATTAATAATGGGAAACCCCAAATTCAGAATTATATCAAGTATTCTATACTGTCAGGAATTTCTGCAAGGGTATTAATAATATATTTAATTGTTGTAATATAATAATAATAATAATATATTTATTTCTAGTACTATCTAGTTTCACAGCTCCTTAACACTGACATGAAACAGTGATCCTGTATTTGACTAGCCTACACAGGCCTATTCTTTCCTGCAGTAATTTCCAGCAGTGGCTTCTCAGGATACAAGAAAAGAAGAATATATGTAAAAAGTACAGTCTCCTTAAGTCTGACTTACTACCACCTTATAACTGTGTAGCAAATGCTTTACAGAAATCCAAGTAATTTTTTTGTAACTTACAGCATGCATACAGAACAGGAATAACATGATAATCTCCCGTGATCTGTCTTTAGTAAGCTTCATTACATTTTATGCAAATTTGCTTTTGAATCATATACATAATGATCCTTCTCTTCAAAATGTTTGTAGATGTTACCTACTAGTAGAGTCAGATTATTTAGTCAGATTAAATTCATACTACTAAGAAAAGTAGCATGTTGCTACTCATAGCCCATGTCTTGAATCAGTCTCTGAGACACTTACACAGAGCCTTCTACATTTTTCTGGAGAACACAGGAAGTGGCTATTGCTGCATTAAATATTTTCTGTATAAAATGGCCCATGATTATGACAACCCAGAAGAGAAAATGAGAATAATCTGTAGGTTGGAGTATTGAACAACAGTGAGCCCCATTTCAGCAGCTACTGCCACCTTCCAGCCTTTACAAGCAGACAGCAGCAGCCTCCAGGCTGGTAACTGTGTTAGGAACAAACTTTTTATTAATTGCTTTACTAACTAGCCTCATTATTCTCACAAAGTTAAAGTTTTCTTCATCTTTGATTCCTGTTATTTATTTCTGTATCCTAGTCCATCTCCCTTGTCTTATTCATTAAAAGTTGCTATATCCTATAGATTACTAGACTGCAAAGGGTAGGTCATAGCTTTTAAACTCTGTATAGCAATCAACACAGAGAAGAAATTATGCCTTGAAAGGAATCGTAGAAAGTCCTCAGCAAGAGTCTCATGTGTATGAATGACCTTCCTCTCTTCCTGTTCAGTAGCCCATGTCCTCACTTTAGGACATGGAAAACAAAGGAATGTAGGACTTCGATCTTTTTATCTTAATATCTTTTTTGCCATCCCACATGAATATTATAGTCTTATTTATTTATAACGTATATGCAGACTATATAACTCTTCTCATACTAGGGGGTTCAAGGTATATGTACTCAAGAGTTATTTTCTTTTCTCAGCTAGGTTTCTTTGATGGCATATTCCCTATCTGAATTGTACATCATCAGCCATTTATTTCAATACTTGGCTAGTGACAAGCGAACATAATAGGATTTACCAGAAGTGGCAATGAACCACCCCTTTGTGTAAATCCCATTAATCACAATGTCAAGCTGGATAACCATTGGGTCAAAGGATAACTTCTGACCTGTAATTATCTTTATCTCTGGATACATGAATAGCCCATAAATATTAATACTTGGGCAGTTTCATTACACATGCATGAAAATTCCACCTGTATATTAAATGTTAAATATATGTCAGAACAATGAGACCCTATGTCCTCATGAAATTTACGTATTAGAAACTGACATACATATTTCTTCTTTCCAATAAAGTGAAAAATATTGAAGGTTCTTCAGAAATACTTTTTCCTAGAAATATTAATTACACAATTGAGTCTAGAAAAAATAGACGTTTCACCCCTATTGACTTATTGTAGTTTAAGTGTCAACACCTTCCACTATGGATCCATTATTTACTTGCATATTCAAAGTAATCACCTTTTAATGATTTCATGATGTTTCATGAAAGCTTTTTCTCAGATGTAATGAATGTAAAGTCTTTTGGTTTCTCACTGCATATGTTCCCGTTGGAGCATATATTTGATTGAAGTGGCAGTGTGGCAGATGCCCCAAGGCAACACCAATGAAATAATTTTCTGAGGTCAACCAAGTGCACAAAAACCAGCTAAATGGAGCAGATGTCTAATAATAAAGATGAGTCCCAGTTCCCAGCTTTTCTCAGAAGAGGCACAAGGGTGCCATTTATCACCTCCTGCTTCTAGAAGCAAGATGATTGTGACCACCTTTGGAGGAATTTAGACAAACTTTTTTTTCTGTTCCAGTCTTCATTTAGGTGTGGTGGGTGTTGTTTGTGGGGCTTTTTTAATTATTCCTTGATAGTCTCTAGAAGTATATGCAAAGAGTACCTGTCTTCTATAGCCACAAATGATCCTTCAATATTCCTAGTAGTATCATGAAGCTATTGTGTTCATATTCCTATTAGAGGAATGAAAAATATCCACAAACTTAAAAGAACACAGTTCTGAACTGAAGTCAGTCATGAACATTTATTTGCTTTAATATTCATTACACAACTGCTTCATAAGAAATACGAATTTAAAAGTTCCTTACCCCAGAGAATATTAAAAGGATTCTACACAACAGTTCATTGATAAATGTACACCACAACAAATATAGTTGTCCAGATCACATTTTACCTTATCAGATGGAAAATAGATTTAGAACCACTGTTTATTTCATTGAAAGATTTATTTCATAACAATGTAAGAGATATGCCTTGTGTCTAATATATTTTTAACAAATAACAGAACTGCAGAATTTAAACTTTGGGTATGATGTACAATACTTATTTTTTGGAGTAGCCTTATGCATAACTATTCAATCTTTTAAGGTCCTTTTCTCTGTATTTGTATCACAATTCTGCCTAACTAGTATAATTGTTCTGGGCACTGCCTATACAATTAGTAAAATTCAACCACTTACAGATCCTTTACTCTAAGCAGACAAAATTCATATGGGAGAACTGACTGCCCACAGATATGCAGGAGAGAATGGCAGAGCTGGGAATGAATACAGAAAAGCTGGATAATTCTACCCCATAGATTCCCAACTTAGAGAGCATCTAAGTTTCAGAAAATGGCTCAGATTTTACATTTCCTATGCTATCTATTCCTGTCATGAAGTGGGAAGTATCAATATTCCATTTAACCAGAAATCTACAATAAGTTCATATGACAACTAGCAGCCAGACTTCTCCAGGACTCAATGTCATTAATATTACCATCCATTTTCTGAACAAGAACTTCACAGAATCACAGAATGTTAAGGGTTGGAAGGGACCTCTGGAGATATCTGGTCCAGCCCCCTCTGCCACAGCAGGTTCGCCTACAGCAGGTTGCACAGAATGGTGTCCAGGCAGGTTTTATATGTCTCCAGTGTCAGAGACTCCACCACCTCTCTGGGCAGCAGATTTTTCTGAGGAAAGGGCAAGCTTGGATACCTGACTTCGCCAGACATGGGAATTTCAAATAGAGTGGCAATCTATACGTATTATGAGGAGGGCATCTTCTTCTGAAGATAAGTAACTTTGCTAGTGGTGAAGAAATAAGGAAGAAAGTAAACAGAGGGCTGGTTGAATTTAGCCTGATCAGTAAATCTTCTGCAAAGGTCTGGATTCAGGCTGCTCACATAGCTCATTTACTCATGTAAAATACAACTAGAGGCCGCTATCAGGAAGAACAAGAGATCATCTTATGTATCTGTAGATAATGAAAGGACATTGTTTTAAAAGCACATGAGATATCTGGGTTATGGCTGAGGCAGGTGTGGCATAGAATCATAGAATCATCTAGGTTGGAAGGAACCTTTAAGATCATTGTGTCCAACCATCAACGTAAGACTGCCAAAACAACCATTAAACCACCTCCCTCAGCACCATATCTACCTGTCTTTTAAATATCTCCAGGGACGGTGATTCCACCACTTCCCTGGGAAGCCTCTTCCAATGCTTGATAATCCTTTTGGTGAAGAAATTTTTCCTAATATCCAATCTAAACCTCCCTTGGCACAACTTGAGGCCATTTCCTCTTGTCCTATCACTTGCTACTTGAGAGAAGAGACAGACTAGCCTACACCTCACTACAACCTCCTTTCAGGTAGTTGTAGAGAATGATAAGATCTCCCCTCAGTCTCCTTTTCTGCAGGCTAAACAACCCCAGTTCCCTCAGCCACTCCTCGTAACACTTGTGCTCTAGACCCTTCACCAGCTTTGTTGCCCTTCTCTGGACGTGCTCCAGCACCTCAATGTCTTTCTTGTAGTGAGGGGCCCAAAACTGAACACAGTATTCAAGGTGGGGCCTTATCAGTGACAAATACAGGGGGATGATCACCTCCCTAGTCCTGTTCACCACACTATTCCTGATACAGGCCAGGCTGTTGTTAGCCTTTTTGGTCACCCGGGCACGCTACTGGCTCATGTTCAGCTGACTGTCGACCAACGCTCCCAGGTCCTTTCCTGACAGGCAACCTTCTAGCCACTCTTCCCCAAGCCTGTAGCGTTCCATGGGGTTGTTGTGACTCAAGTGAAGGACCTGGCACTTGGCCTTGTTGAATCTCATACCATTGGCCTCAGCCCATTGATCCAGCCTGTCCAGATTCCTCTGTAAGACCATTCTACCCCCAAGTATATCAACACTCCCGCCTAACTTGGTGTGATCTGCAAACTTACTATGGGTGCAGTCAGCCTTCTCATTCAGGTAATTGATAAAGATATTAAAGAGAGCCGGCCCCAATACTGAGCCCCAGGGAACACCACTTTTGATTGTCCACTATCATAAACAGGAAATGTACAAATATTTGCATGATTTTCTGGTTCAGAACATTAAAGAATTCAGAGCTGTACAATGCATTCAAGGACCAAAATATACTCTTTATTATAAGGCTTTACAGACAGTGAAACCATGGTGATCGTGCTGTGCACTAGAGCAGCTTAACGAGAGCCTATAAAGTTGATCCCTTTGGTGCATTGTGCCACGTACAGCTTACAGCTGGTATAGAATTTTTAGGAGATGAAGCAAGAGTGAAAAAGCCAGTCAGGGACATTCAAATCTTATGACTATGCTAGTAAAACAAAAAGTGCTAGGGCAATAGCCCAGGCACTGGAAATCTATATTCTGAAATTGTTAGAATGGCCAGCATTTCCCAAAATTCTTATGCACTGTTCGGGGATAATTCACAACAGTCCAGGGATCATTCACAACAGTCAGCTTGATCAAAGCTGTTCTGTTTCAAGAACCAAGAGAGTGTTATAATGCTGAGATAGTCAGAAGCTAGTGAAAACATACCACCATGAGTCCTCAAACTGCAAATTTGCAGTACTGCATGAGAATTTCACTGAAAATCATCTCTGTCATAAACAAAGCTTATGGGCTGTGAGATATGTCACAAATAATGCCTATAATTGCGAAGTTATTTTAGTCCAGACATTAAGTATCAAGTAACTCCACACGTTTGTACTTCTATACATTATATCACACCTTTTTCAATACATTATGGGACACATAATTTGATATGGAAAATGGATTTGTAGCAGTGCTGAGAACATTACATTTTGCCATATAAGCTATATGGATACATTTGCACCGTATCTACTAAAATGCTCTGAGATCAAAAAAACCCTCCAGGATTCTATACTTGATACCCAATTATATCTCGTAAGCAGTTACATTCGCTTTGAGTTAAAATCTATACAAATCACATCTGCTTCTATGTCTCTTCTAAGTATCTTAAGGATCCCACAAGGAAGGACCCTAGTCATTTTATTTAGCTTCCATTTTTACTTCAGCAACAGAAAAGAAAGCTGAAGGGACTGGCAATAAGCATCCACACTCAAGATATAACTTGCAGTTTAAGCATGGAGTACTCTTGTAAAAATGAACCAGTCTCAACTAAGCAGCAATATTTCAGTCTTGAGGTTCTCCTGGGCATTATTAACCAACTGTACATCCAAAAACAGACATCAGAGTCTGGCATACTATTTCGAATATCAAAAATGTCAAGACAGCTTAAGAGTTTTGGACATTGCTCCTGCTCTGCACGTGAAGCTGTAGGGAAATAAAGTCCAGAAACTAGTAGCCTTAAAATGCTTACTCTAATACGTAGGTCTGGAAGAGTCAGCTGATACCTGATTTTTCAGGACAGACAGGGAAATACATTCAGTACATTTATGTTACTATATCACAGTATCTATAAGAAAAACGTGCATGTTTTAATCTGCATCCTGAAATCGTTGTAGGATAATTCCCTTGATTTTCTTGTTTGTAGTGTATAATACATTGCTGTGATTGCTATATGGGGATCACCAATTGAATAAAAGAAGCTGAAATTAGAGAGGGGAGATCTGCCTGCATTAAGTCACAAAGCTTTTGGAAAACAGAAATAAATCTGACCCTATCCTCTCAAGTCTGACCAAACTTAGAATCATAGAACATAGAATGGTTAGAGTTGGAAGGGACCTTAAAGATCATCAAGTTCCAACCCCCCTGCCATGGGCAGGGACACCTCTGACTACAGCAGGTTGCTCAAAGCCCCATCCAGCCTGGCCTTAAACACTTCCAGGGATGGGGCCTCCACAACTTCCCTGGGCAACCTGTTCCAGTGCCTCACCACCCTCACAGTAAAGAGCTTCTTCCTAATATCTAATCTAAATCTCCTCTCTTCCAGTTTAAAACCATTACCCCTTGTCCTATCACAAAGAGTCCCTCTCCAGCTCTCCTGTAGGCTCCCTTCAGATACTGAAAGGCTGCTCTCAGGTCTCCCCGGAGCCTTCTCTTCTCCAGGCTGAACAGCCCCAGCTCTCTCAGCCTGTCCTCATAGGAGAGGTGCTCCATCCCTCTAATCATCTTAGTGGCCCTTCGCTGGACCTGTTCCAACAGTTCGATGTCCTTTCTATGTTGAGGACTCCAGAGCTGGACACAGTACTCCAGGTGGGGTCTCACAAGCGCAGAGTAGAGGGGGAGAATCACCTCCCGTGCCCTGCTGGCCACGCTTCTTTTGATGCAACCCAGGATACGGTTGGCTTTCTGGGCTGCCAGCGCGCACTGCCGGCTCATGTTGAGCTTCTCATCCATGAGCACTCCCAAGTCCTTCTCCTCAGGGCTGCTCTCCAGCCATTCTCTGCCCAGCCTGTATTTATGCCTGGGATTGCCACGTCCCAGGTGTAGGACTCTGCACTTGGCTTGGTTGAACTTCATGCCATTTGCATTAGCCCACCTCTCAAGCCTGTCCAGGTCCCTCTGGATGGCATCCCTTCCCTCCAGTGTGTCAACCGCGCCACCGAGCTTGGTGTCATCGGCAAACTTGCTGAGGGTGCACTCGATCCCACTGTCCATGTCTCCAACAAAGATGTTAAATAGCACTGGTCCCAGTACTGACCCTTGCGGGACACCACTCGTCACTGGCCGCCATGTGGACATTGACCCATTAACCACAACCCTTTGAGTGCGGCCATCCAGCCAGTTCCTTATCCACCGAGTGGTCCATTCATCGAACCCATGACTCTCCAATTTGGAGACTAGGATGTCATGCGGGACAGTGTCAAATGCTTTGCTTAAGTCCAGGTAGATGACGTCCGTTGCTTAGTTCCTAAAATGTCTGCTAGAAAGCCCAATGCGCTCACTTGCCTGTATACTTGAGGGAGATGCTGGTCAGGAGTGGAAGGCAAGAAAAGGAGATTTAGTTGTGCTGTATTAAGGAAGGAATATGAGAGTTGGACCCTATGGATGTTCCATTTACAGGTTTTTCTGCAGGACTCAGGGCACAGGGTATTTATAAAGCACTGCTGTGGGAAGCTGATGTGCAGGCATGACAGCCATAACCTTTTTAATTGTCATGGTTTCGCCTGGGATAGAGTTAACTTTCTTACTAGCAGCTGGTATGGTGCTGTGTTTTGGATTTGGGACAGGATATGTTATTGACAGTGCACCGATTATTTTGTTTGTTGCTAAGAAGTCAAGGTATTTTGCGTTTCTCACTGCACCCCTGCCAGCAGGTAGGCTGGGGGGAGCACAGAGAGCTGGGAGCCAGACAGCTGACCCCAACTGACCAAAGGGATATTCCTTGCCGTGTGACATCATGCTTAGTATATACACCTGGGGGAAGAAGAAGGAATGGGGAGATGTTCAGAGTGATGGCATTTTGTCTTCCCAAGCAACTGTTACATGTGATGGAGCCCTGCTTTCCTGGAGATGGTTGAACACCTGCCTGCCGATGGGAAGTAGTGAATGAGCTCCTTGTTTTGCTTTGCTTTTGTGTGCAGCTTTTGCTCTACTTATTAAACTGTCTTTATCTCATCTCATGAGTTTTCTCACTTTTACTCTTCTGATTTGCTCCCCCATCCCAACCAGGGGGAGTGAGTGAGTGGCTGTGGGGTCCTAGTTGCTGGTCCAGGTTAAACCATGACATTAATGTTCAAAAACATGAGTATCTGTTTTGATACTGTAAACATAGTGTCTTTTAAAAGAATTCTCTATTATAAATGTTTCTCTGTCTATGTTTGACCTCCAATCCAAACATCAAGTGACCAGTGGAAAGCACTGAGAAACCACTTTTAATTATTGTTTTGCGGGCTTACAAGGTCCTGCACAAAGCAGCTATCTTTTATGTATGCCATTTCTGCTCAGGTCTCTACATATTTTACTAAATGTTGCATTTTAAACCTGGCAGGCAGCTCAGCCCTACACAGCTGCTTGCTCACTCCCTCCTGGTGGCACGGGGGTAAAAGGGAGAAAACTCATGGATAGGGCAACTGCTGTAAAGAATAACAGTAGCATATATGAAAGCAAGCTCGACACCAAAGAGATTAAATTGCTCTAGGTAACATATGTTCACAGCAGGTAAAAAGCTTTCGTTTCAACAGTAATTTTTACATTATGCTAATCTCTAAGCATAAACAAATCAAAAAAGCATAACTTTCCTGATTTGTGCCATATGATTTGAGTCCAGAGTTAACATTATTGGAGAGAATCATCAGAATGCCAACCTTCAAAATTGCAAACCAACTGAAATGTTTATGGTTTATTCCTACCAATAACACAGTTGCATCAAAAATATGTCAATAGTTTTTCTTATTCATGTTTAGAGTTATTTGTGTTTACAGTCTGATATAACATCATTTTATATTTATCATACTCTAATTTTGACTTCTTTCAGTACAAGATTAAATAGGCAAAAACCAGAGAAGGAATGCATGCTGCAATGTGTGTTACCTCAGTAATGGTTTGAGTCAATATCAAATTGTTGGATGACATATCTGGATGTGCAGGATGACAGAAACAAAGATAAGTTAAATTAGTTAGCAACGGTTCTATCAGATCTTATAAGTTTGGGCTACATACTGAAGGACTTCTTGAAAGAATGGTAAGCATTGGACCTGGTGATAATAATGTAGCAGTATGGATATATGTGCAAGTGTTTTTTACTGAGTTTGAAATTGTCAGGTACTCTGTGGTAACTGCCAATGTGTCTGCTTTTGCTCTAGGCTTACTTCAAAGTTATTGATCCCTTTTTTTTTTTTTTTTTTTTTTTTTTTTTTTTTTTTTTTCTTTTTTTTTTTTTTTACATAAGGGCAAAAGCATGCAGTAGCTATTGCAAAACTGAATTATGGTAATTGGTTTGTTTTGGCTCAGCGCTCCCTAATCCAGCAATTTAACCTCCCACATGAAAGAGAATATTTGTTTCTTAGCTTCACTCACATCGATGAATGGATATCAGAAGAACATTTCTAAGCATACATTAAGTATGACATTTAAAATAAAAGTGATCTGAATATAAAAATAACAGCTTTTAGACTGCAAGGGTAATAAAGGGAGAATCTAGCTTCAAGATTATCTTCTTATCCTAAATGAAACCTTTTTTCCGGGACATGCCCAGTCCTAAAATTCAGTCTAAATGTTCCACCTCTGAATCACTTACCACTAATCAAGCTGCACTGTTCTGTCTACTTCTTCCCTTAAACAGTTCATCTGACTCTATTGTGTTCATGCTCTTCAGAAAGCTTTCATACTTTATTTCCCTGCTACACCTTTAAATGCTGTTTGGCAGCTCTTGATCCATTTGATTGAATCTACAACTACATCTGTCCTTGAGGCATTCCCATCCTCTGTGAAGGTCTTAGTCCCTCCTTACCTTTTTTTGCTTGCCTTCTCTTTATTTTACCTGGAACTCATTTTGTCATTGGCACAAACTAATTTTTTTTTCCCTGGCCAGTGGTAAGGACTACCTTGTAGCTCAGTTTCAGGGCAGCAAAACTCTTACCTTTTCTGCACTATTGCACTGACAACTCTCATCTGGTTTCCCATTCTCTCCAGAGGGGTCTTAAACAGTCTTATTGTTTAATCTACTTTTAATCTTCTTCCATAATATTATTTTGCCATTTTTTGTAATAATTTTCCAGAGGTCCTTTTTATTTGTCTTTCAGTAATGAAGACTCTAAAATTAAACAACCATCAAGAGAGTGTTCAGAAACCTACTGTCTTGAATTTGTGGAGGCAAATTATCTGCATACCCAAACTAAATCACCTAGACATCCATGTTATAACAAAACCTGCTTATTTAAATCTTCTACTCTTCTTGTATTACCTTTACCTAGTTAAAAATTTCCATTTTTCGCCCTCTAAATTTTAAAATTTCCTTTGGGTTTATACTACCAATATGTTTAATTTAAAGAATTTTAAGATAAAATTACAGTAATTTATTTCTGTCTTTTAAGTTTCAACTGATCCTTCCTGTTTATTTCAGTATTATTGTCTTAAATTTTTCATATAAATTACCAAGTAGAACTACAGATGCATGCCATTTAAGAAAACACATTCGTAAGACATCAGAGTTCAAAAATTCATCATCTCAAATATTTCTGACGGAAGGACAAAGCATCATGTATTTTAAGTATATATACAACATATATATGAGTGATTTTCTATGTTATTGAAAACGTCAAAGATTTAGTTTTAGTTGTTAAATGCTTGTGAAAATGAAGATAAGATCATTTTAAGATACAGTCTAGCTTAAATAGCTATTTAAGCTAGTGCTAAACATAATTTAGAGTTAATCTGTGCATTTCAAAGAAGTGGAAAAAGTTCACTGGAGGCAAAATAATTCACTTGAGACTCACACTTAGTTCATGTACAGAATGATAAAAGGTAATCTAGAAAACAAAAAAACCCAGATAATATAGACACTTCAATGATTCAAAAACAGATACTGATTCTTTCCTTCTAATCTTTACAGTCATCAACACGGCTGTCTTATTCATTGTTACATACTTTAAATCTCTTCAGAACTGAATCAATGATGACACTTTATAAACAAAGGCAATCAGACCATATCCTTGCAGTTATGTACATCTGTAACAGATAGATTGTTTTCAAGAAACTGCTGATCTAGCAAGCAGACCAGAAGGTATTCCAATCTGGTAAACAGGTCCTGTTTTCTCTGAAGTCCTGAATATCTTCCCGGAAAATATAATTGACTATAATTCTGGACTACAATGAAAATACAAATCTTTTTGTAAACAAAATTTCCTTGCTTTTCACATCAGGAAAGTATTAGCAATAAAATATTGGTTGCACTGCTAGATCAGTTACCAAAGCAAGAACAGGGAAGAAAAAAGTGGTATTTAATAAGAAACAAGTTCCCTGTTTCTTTGCTTCTAAAACTTCTCTTTGCTACTCAGACAACTCAAATGACATTCAGTTATTTGCCTCCCATATGTCTGTGATTTAATTATAATCAAAACTGTCAGGGAGGTATTTTAAATCACAGGGCTTTGTCAATGTTTGCTGGCACAAGCATGGAAATTTTCTGTGTTAATCTTTTCTCTGACTTCAAATTTATATTAATGGCCATCATTCCTCAGGCTGGCTTCCTAAGAAGTGCTGGGGATCATGATTGAAAGAGAAATAAACTATATATTGCCTCCAGCAGTGAGCAGCTGGTGTTTTAACTGTCTGAATACAAACTTAAGATGTACAATTCTGGCTTTATATGACAGGGGCTTTTATGGCTCAGACACTAACAGCACCTAGCTTGTCCGTTGACCGTAAGGATTGACATGAAGAGATTATTGTAAGGCTAACTGCATTAGAAAGAAGCTGTCATTAAGTGGGAAAGTGCAAAAAAGTTAAGGAGGTTCAAAATGCTTCACTGAAACAACTATTTTCTCAAGCAGAGAAATAAAACAATAGACTGTCATCTGTCTTAATGCCTATGCACTTTTCAAAATGTATTCATTAAAAAACAAAAAAAAACCCCAAAAAACCCAACCCCAAACCTGCAATTTATACCTTAAGTATTTTAAGACTTGTACATCTGATCTAAAAAAAAAAAAAAAAGGAAAAAATACTTCTTTTATCACTTTTGTGTTTTTTTTCTTTAAAATTGGTGTAGATAATGTCTCAAGAGAGAGATCTCTTTTAAAGAAATTGTCAAAATTATAACAGATTATCTCACTCTTTGTACTTAAATTGTAATGAAATGGCTTTGAACCTCTGCAACGATTACACCTATTACACCTTTCTTCATATCTGTAGTAAGTAATAATTTTTAACCCTTAGTAACTCTAACATAGAGGCACACTGCAAATTGATGTTTTGTTTTTTTTTTTATTTTTGTGTGGTTAGTAACACATGCAATCATTATATACTAATAGGAATATAAAGCAAATCTCAAATTTTCTCTGTATAGGCAATCAGTCACTCTGATTCATCTGAAATCCCATCTGCTGTTCATGTCATATAGCAAGAGGAACAAGAAAAAAGCACAGAAAAGTTTCAAATGTAGAAATAGTAGGTTTACCTTTAATTTCTGGCCAAGACATTTATAACAGCTAAAAGTATTTTTATATAAATTCAATAAAATGATCCAACCTTCAATTTAATAGGGAATTTTGCTCAAGGTAAGTAATCTAAAATAACAAAGTAAAAACATAGATTATACTGTAATGTAATAGCATCCTCTCCTCCTATAGTCTAGTAAATATAAGTTTGCAATTACTCCTGAAAGACAACAGATTTTTAATTGACCTGATAGTGCAAGTCACAGGACTTTTCTGGCTTGTCTTGGGCTGAATTAATTTTAGCTTATTTTTATTGTTGTTGTTGACCAAATTTATTTTAACTTTAGTTTATAGCAATAACAAGTAGTTATTCCGTTTGAACCATTTATGACTCCAGAATAAAATGTGATGTCAAAGAAAGCAGACATATGATGGTACATATGTTACAAATTACAGTAATCAATCAATGGTCACTACAGGAGCACAATTTTGTACTGCTCAGGTAAAAACAGTTTTAGAGATAACAAAAAGGAACTGAAAACTGGAAGAGCTGGGATCCTTTAAAAATAAACCAAAAAACAAACCACTCAAGTAGACTTTGGTAAGAATATGCCTATAAACAAAACCAAATGTACTCCAGGCTGAGCAGAAGAAATCAGTAGCATCATGCATTGGGCAAGGAGGGGGAGAAAACCTCCTCTAGGTTTTCTAGTGAAACCTACTGAAGATTTTAGGATGCTGACCCATTTTCTATAACCCTCCATCCCATTACTTTCTTGAGGGATCCTTCTCCATGCCAATTCAGTGGCAACACAGCTCCTGCTCCTGTAGATAGAAAAACTCAGCTGTATGCTGCGCTCTGAACAATGCCCAGGGGACAAACTGCCTGAATATGGAGAAGTGTCAGTACTCGATGCACCTCCAATGATCAATCCCATTGATTTGATGGGGGTCAGTGTCTTTGTCATGCAAGCAATGTTGCCCATGGAAGGTGCCTAACACTACTGGCCATAAGTTTGTATGTAATTTGCATATTGCTTAAACTCAGACTGAATTCAAGCAGTCTACCCAGATAAAAAAGATGCCAGATTGTGGTCCTAACGGAGCACACCAAGTGTCCATGCTCTCCCAGAACCACCAGTTCAATGACATAAAGAGGGGTTCTTACAGAGGTATGAAAGTAAAGTACAAGCAAATCTGTCTGATTTATCCACACTTCTATTCAACTAAGAGCTTTATATTCATAGATACATCAACATTGCTCCAGCTGTGCTTTGTTCTGACACCAGTCCAGTAGGTTTCTCTGAAAATGTTCATCTCATTGGCTTCTCCTTTCAAGACACACACAAATGCTCACAGACTTGAGAAGCAAGTGAAATTTTGAGTTTCTCATTCCTCCCAACATCTCTGTGATTTGAATATGTGCAGAAATGTGTCTCTGGGCACTTAGGCAAGAGTTGAATATAAATATTTTGCAGTTCAAAGGTAAAGCATCAGGTTAAAGGGGTGTTTTGAGATGTTGTAACCATTTTTGAGCATTTAACCTGACACAGCCTGAGACGTATTTGATTTGCATTTAGTCTTCCATTCACAGTAAGATGATTAAAATTACTATTTTTGGCTAAGCTAATTCCAGATCCTCCCAACTCTTTCTTCCTTAATATGTAACATAGATTTCAAGGTTTTTACTTCTTTCATGTAATGTATTTGTCATATGATACCAGCACATGACAGAGACACAAATATTTCTTCTCAGTGTTAAAATCTTAAACGTAGTTATTTGTACCACAGTGACTCCTATCTAAAGTTCTTTGATTTAGTACTAGATGTTCAAACAATCAATCAGACCTGTTGTCCTGATTCTCAGAGATGTTTAATTTCCTTCTCTGGTCACCAGTCAATTTCTACACTGTGACAACACCTACAAGGCCTCCAGTTACAAGGACTGGGATTTAGTTACACTGCAGAATCTTAGCTCTCCATTGTGGGCAAGACTTAATTTAACTGTGTCCCCTAGCTACAAATAAGAGTAGAGATAATAGTACATTTTATAATGTACTCGCCATTCATATGAAGTGTGACCTTTGCTGATACGTTTCAAAAGAAATATAATCCTATACTGAATAAGTCAACAGAATAGTCATGGCATTAAGTTAGTGTTCATTGCTTGGTTAAAGTATATAACAAGGGTCAGTACTGGGACCAGTGCTATTTAACATCTTTGTTGGAGACGTGGACAGTGGGATCGAGTGCACCCTCAGCAAGTTTGCCGATGACACCAAGCTCGGTGGCGCGGTTGACACACTGGAGGGAAGGGATGCCATCCAGAGGGACCTGGACAGGCTTGAGAGGTGGGCTAATGCAAATGGCATGAAGTTCAACCAAGCCAAGTGCAGAGTCCTACACCTGGGACGTGGCAATGCCAGGCATAAATACAGGCTGGGCAGAGAATGGCTGGAGAGCAGCCCTGAGGAGAAGGACTTGGGAGTGCTCATGGATGAGAAGCTCAACATGAGCCGGCAGTGCGTGCTGGCAGCCCAGAAAGCCAACCGTATCCTGGGTTGCATCAAAAGAAGCGTGGCCAGCAGGGCACGGGAGATGATTGTCCCCCTCTACTCGGCGCTTGTGAGACCCCACCTGGAGTACTGTGTCCAGC
>VZSF01002917.1:118354-136041 GCA_013398295.1 Chionis minor | reverse complement strand
CTGCCCATGGCAGGGGTGTTGGAACTTGATGATCTTTAAGGTCCCTTCCAACTCTAACCATTCTATGATTCTATGATTCTATGATTCTATGATATAAGTTGTAACTAATGAATTAATATATATGGAGAAGACCTACTAGGGCCCAATCTGTGGTCAAATACCAATATAAAAATGATTACACAGAATAGTGACAGAAGGTCAACTCCTGAAAGGGTGAGTCGTATTAATTTTACAGATTTCTTTTACTCTTCAGGGTTTTGGCCTCTTTTTTTTTTTTTTTTTCATTCTTTATTTTAATATTACCTAATGTTCATGAGAACAGGACTTGTTCATCACGGTCTAGGAAACCATTCATGGATAATGTTACATTTTAGAAGATAGTTTCAGGCCCTCAAGAATTCTGAGCATCTTCATTCTAATAGTTTTTGTTAGAACTAAAGTCATCTGAGAAGGAAAAGTTCAAAATAATTATAAGAACTAGTTATGGAAGGGTAGAGGAGACTAATCCCATTCTTCAAGTCATGCATACACAGGCCCTCACCTGTTTTTTTTTATTTATACCTCCCAGAAAATAGTATACCGTCTGCACAAAACATCTGGATGAAGCTATAATTGGGGCACTGCTTTCTAAAAAACTAGTTCTTTTAGAACTGGACAACTCACTAATCATCATCTAATTGCAGAGCGGCTGCTGTAAAATGCCCGTGATTGCAAAATAATAACTGCATGCAAGAGGCAGGTGGTACCACCCAGTCCCACAACACAGAAGCAGCTTGTAATCTTTTGAAAAAAAGAAAACATTTCTAATTCTAAGGAAAACTATAAAACAGTCATACAGTATCCTTTCTGTCTGTCTTAGGTACTAGATTCTATTTATGCATTTGTAATTCTTTCATCCGAGGTAGAAACATGTACAAGAAAGTATTATTTTAACATTTGAAGTAATATTCTCATACATTTTAATACAAATACTATTTCTGCTGTCATATGTCATATATTATACATTAACTTCACATCTGAGGAGGTGAGGTAGGAGGAATATGCCTTCTATGTTTTGCAATTTGAGATGAGCATCATACACTTTGAAAGTCTCAGGTCAGCCATAAGATAATGTATTCCTTGTAGACAAATAAGCAGGAAATTCCAAGGTGCCAGTACAGTTAGGCATGGCCTTTATTCCAAAGGTGCAAATAACTTTCACACAAATAAGTAAAATGTTTTGAGGATATAAACTGGGATCTTGACCATGATTCAGAGAACGCCTGTGTCAGTTTGCTATTTAACTACCTGTTTATTAATTTAATGTTTAACTAGTGACAAGAATGGGCAAATGGGGATTTGGCAGTTGATGTGGAAGAGAGCATCCAGGAGACCTTGATCTGCTGCTCAGGGCATTATGGGACTGCAGGACACAACGTGGTGGCAGTGGCAGCATTGCAGGGTGATCCCCAGTGCTAAAAGGACTGGCTGTCCTGGTCAGCCAGAGACCTTGGCCTTGGCAGAGTTCCTGAGTGTGAAGGTCTTGGTGGCATTATCTATGGAGCATGCACACAGATTGTGGAGCCACTAGGCCAAGAGAAGTGATGAGCAGATTATGTAGCATCCAGAAGGATGACCGTGGGGTCTGCGGCTTATTTGCACGTCCTCTGGGGGTGGTGGAGAGCTGTGCAAGCTCATGTTGCCCAGAACATCGGACAGCCAGAGGTTATGCCCGAGTGGGTAGAGAGTGTTACGGGAACTCATATGACAACGGAAGATGGAAGCTTGTGACTTCCAGCAGCAGGAATGTTATTTGTCCACTTGCATGTTTCGCTGACAAGGTATAGGACCAAGGTAACTTGAAAAGTTAAATACTCTGCTCAGGAGGCATTTAGGTCAGCTGGGTTGGATTTATGGGATGGAAACGGCACCACCAGGAGAAGGTAATAGGTGTTTGTGATCAGAGCCTCCCTTCTACAGCCAACTGAGGCATTCATGCAAAAAACTGTCTTGCCAAGTTTACCTTCCAGAGGCCAGGATCTGCTTTGATTTGGAGAGACTGCCAAGAGGTATCCAGCCCACCAACTATTACCCCTTGCTGCTCATCCATAGGGACTCAAACAGTACTGTCCAGGGAACCTTGAGTGTGCTAAGAGTGACCACAGGGTTCCAGGGGCCAAGATGGAAGTCACACTTGTATATTCCCTGGGCCTGCCAGTGAAAGGGAGAAGTCGACTAGGAACAGATGCAGTTTGTAGGTCATCCTGGTGTGTGGCTCGTGGCAGGCAGGGCATGGACTTTTATTACCACAAATACCAATTTGAGAAAAAAGGATTGCTGGAGTGAGACAGGATCCATTTGACAAAAATGGGGTACCAGCAGCTTCACCAACAGACTTACTAATCTATTGAGGATGGCTTTAACTTTAAAGGATTGAGGGACAGAGTTCAAAGCCCAAAGTGGGGAACAGAGGCAAGGTATTCTCCCACACTTCTCCCGAGAAAGCACTGAGAACGCAGCATGATTGGAGACACATGACAAGTGCCTACACGTGAAAGACATCAGAACAGGAGACAAACAGGAAGAATCAGGAACCCATCTGAAACTTCCCCTAGTAGCCTCACTAGGGTCACAGAAAAGTGGTGGGGTATCTTGTACAACTGGTGTGGAGGAATGAAAAGGCACAGATTTTTCAGGGAGTAAACCATCCACTGTGGAAGGAGCCTCGATCATTGGTGTAGGTTGGACCCCTCACCTTAAGTGGTTAAGCCATGGAGGGATAAATCCTATACAAGCAGCTAAACTTGAAACAAAGCTTTATCATTAATCCATGAGCTTTGACTTCCTGTGAGTGATGTTTGATAAATCAAACTGCTAGAAAATTGATACATACTTTACAGTTTCATCATCACTTTATTTCAAGCTCTGCTTATGGTTCCAAGCAATGAAAAGGCAGGCCAAGCAGGTTAGTACCCTAAATTTCATTTGTAATATTTCTAGACTAGGTATTTCACCTTTATTGTATCCTTTTCTACAGAGCTCATATAATCTGATGGCTGACTCTTTTACAGTTGCTACAAAGAAACAATACACACTCGTGTGACTAACCAGGGCATCTAATCATCCCTGGCAATCAAAGGATTGTAAATGTCACTGCACTTTGTCACATCCTTCCAGCTGCAAATGCAGCAGTGATACTAAATTCTCTTGTCTGACCTCCAAACATGGCATACATGAAGAATAAAGGAAACTAAAAGCTGGCATTTTCACACAGAAAATCCTTAATCAATGTTGTTGAGTGTGTTTACGTTCAAGAAAGATAGGGTCCCCAATACATTTTAATTAAAATATTTCGCATAGCCCATTTTCTTTATTTCTGCTTCATACTCTGCCTGAATAGAATTTTAGGTCTGAGATTAACACTTTCCTGTGTCCTGTGTATTACTAATAAGCTTTGTGAACTGTAAGCTGTATCATATTTAGGGAAAGACAGAATTGATTTCAATCAAAAGTGTTTTCAGGATCTAACCATTGTAGTGGGAAGAAAGTGAGCTGTATCATTTGAAAAGACTGCTTAACATTTAATATATTTTTCAGCTGTTGAGTCTTTTTTAAAAAAATATTTCTTGTCCTACTTTATGTGACCATAAGGTGTTATAAATGACAAAGGAAATTATTTTTTTTCTTGTATCACTGACAATATTCTGTCACTCTTTTGCTTTTTCTCAGTAAAGTGAGTGATTGAGGCCCAAAAGAAACAAATCAGAAACTTCAGGGGGTAAAAAACAACAGCAAAACAAAAACCAAAAGTATTTTTCTGGTGCTAAACTTTTCAGTCAGACTTGTCACCCAAAGTGTCTAACTACAGCAGATGTCTACTTCAGAGCTGACTGTCCAGACTCACTGTGCTTCTTATACAGGGAGAAATGCATATAGCCTGGGGAGGATCCTTGTTACCATAAAGTCTATGTCTAAGTAGATGAAATCAATCATGCTCCATCAAAATCTATTTTTTTAAATTAGCTATAAAAGCACTCTGGGGCAATGATATCAAATGTATATATGTGCATTGTGGTCCAGTTCAATCCCTTCCTCACAGCTGGCAGACTAATTTATAGGAGACCTTATAGTGGGTTTTGTTTGATTTATGAGTAATAGTGATGTTTTTGCTTAAAATGTTGTATCAAAACATTGTGTTAGTATTCCATAGCGGTAAAAAAAAGTCAACTAAATGTCATTATTGACTAGGAAGGAAAAAGAGACAACATATTTTTGTATGAATCTATTGCGGGCCTGTCCCTTGCATGTTTTTAGAATCTAACTGGACCTTCTACCTAAAAAGGATAGTAGAATCAGAAAGACAGAAAAGGGCAACGAGAATGATCAAAGTAATGGAATAGCTTCAGTATGATGAATGAGTAAATAGACTGGGACTCTATAACCTTGAAAAGATACAACTGAGATTCTATAAAAGACTTTAAAATTATGAGCGGTACAGAGAAGGTGAATAGATGTTATTCACTTCTTATGATATAAAAACTAGGTGATTTCTCATGAAAATAACACTGACAGGTTTAGAATGAAAAAAAGAGGTGGTTAGACAAGAGACATACTAGTTATTAGACAAAAAAGAGATTAGACAAAGTCACAGAAGAAAAAAGTTATGTATAGTATAAATAGAAAAATTATTGTTGTCTCTGCTTTAAAGAGCTCATTTACAAATAGAAAGTAAAAAGTATTTGACAGGAGAAAAGCAGGAAACAAATTCAAAACCTGGTTCAAATTTGTCCCTCAATACAAGACTTTCAATTGGAGACTTTGAAAAGATCTGAAGAGAAAAAAGGTATTTTACTGAAAGTCTAGTTATGTCTATTCTTAAGGTTTGCACATGTTTTGGTGCAAAGGTGGATTCCAGCACAGCCACGTCCTCACTTTATATGTAAAACTAAGTACTTCCACCTCAGAAGAGATATTACTCCTTAGAAGCACTGTTCTAAAAGCCAAATGAGATGCACACATTCAGTGTTTTTACTTACAAATAAGGAGAAACATTTCAATTTTTAAGGCTGAAAAAATGATCTAATACACTTAATCACACTGACTATTGCACTGTGTTCCTGAAGTAACCAGTAAGTTTTTTAGTTTTCACTGCAGAGGTCATGCGTTATTTATGAGCAAGCCAAGTAGCTTTATCTTCAAAGAAAGACCAGAGACTCTCATTGACATCCCTGAGAGATGGCTTCTTTTTTTTTTTTTTTAAATTTAATTGAACTATTTATTTAAAGACTTCATTATGAATTTAAGAGCCTCATTTCAAGCACATTATTTGGAAAATCCTGGTTTTCCTTAGCAGTTTTTCAGCAAGCAGTAGAGTGGAACCTTGTCAGGTAGAAAGGGTAAAACCCATGTGATATTTTCTCCTTTATTAGAATAAAGAATTTCAAAGGAACACATCTTACTATAGAGCTTTTGACAGTGCAGAAGTGTGAGCTCTGCTGTTTCTATATCAGTATAACTAAGCAGCAACCCTGCAAACACTTTATAGATAAGTAGCTTTAGATGGAATTAATATACCCTAAATTTAGCAGTTAAAAAATTAGCATTTAGCCTAAGCTAATTATCCAGCCTCACTATATAGAGACCAAAGAGTGACAGGGGCTACTTCTAAAACAGTTATCCTGAATTAATTGTCATCTGTAGAATTTTGCCTAATTCACTAACTGAAAAGGGAGAGAAATTATTATTTAGAAGAACAGCTAGACCAATACTTAGGTGTCCCCCATCTCTAAATCTGATCTAGTCCTGTGGGCTACTTTCATTACTGAAGAAAAGTAAGTATCACCAAATGACAATTTCTCAAAAATACAAATGGAAGAGACCTCAAATTAATTACCATCTGATGTTTATTTTTCTGTTTTGACTGTGTAAGAAGTGAGTAGTTCAGAATTAAATATTTACATTTTACGGTTAAAATTAGTTAAGTGACTGCTACTCCCCCTTAGCTTAAACACATTGAATTAAAGTGCTTCGGAAAACTCTCAGTATGCCTCTCTTTGCACCTGTAGCTATCTATATACATTTAAATACTTGACTTCCTAAAACTTTACCTCTTATATAAAATAAAGGCATTAATAACTTTTACCTCACAAACACATATGCAGAATTAAGGTTTTATCATAATATTCAATGTAGCACTGTTGGACCCAGTTATTCATTATAGCTATAGTATATATAAGTCATTGTATTGCCTTAGTTTTTTTTGTCTGTCGCCAAAATTCAGGCAATGCCTTTCAGAAAGTAAACGACGGCTGGTTGTACTTTTAGACACATACTGAAACTGTATTAACCTCTCTTCCACATATGAAAAATCATTCCATTGATACAGGATGACAGTGACATTACAGTCTAATAGACATAATAAAAATAATGCTCAGTCCCACTTTGATAGATGTTCAACCCTTCTAAATTAAACAGTTTTACAGATCTACCATTGCCGGGGAAAAAAAAATCTTTTAAAAAGGAAAAACCAAACACAAACACACCCTTTTAATAAGCAGAGAAGCTGTTTTATTTGATAGCAAATAAGAATATAGGCCTTCACTATTTTGTACTAATGTCACATTCATACACACGCTGCCAAAAGAACTAGATATTTGGGAGCAGGGAATAATAACACATAAACTAAGGGGATTCCTCAGAAGGCTATATTCTACAATGGTATCTATAAAAGCATAGAAAGGGTAGTGCAATGCAAATAAAAATACAATAGTACCTGACCAGCTTCAAATATGTTAGACAACAAAACTTGATTTAATGCAAAAAATAAACACAACCTTCCTAATAAGTTTTTTAAACTTATTTACCTGTTTCAAAGGGTATCCAGTGAAATCTCACCATGCACAGACCCTTCTGTTGGTTGTATTCTGCTCCCTGCTGGTTCTTCATACCTCCTGCTTTTGAGCAGAGCACTATGCCCAACGAGTCATGAGAAGTACAGCAGAAACCAAAGGTACACTGGTAGCACTTTATAGTATAGAGGGATTGTACACTCATGAAATGAATTTTAATCTTTTAATCTCTGAGGAAGTTGAACATGAAACTTAGCTGAATGATAGGAAAGTAGAGAAGTTTTTCGCACCTTCCCACTTCCTTTAAAAAACAGCAATGATGGGTTCAATACCTGTTTAAGTGGCAGTTTATTCACTGATCTTTTACATCCTGTTGCCACCAAAATACATATAGATTTTTGTGATCAGTTCAGGTTTTTTTGAAGGGGAGAGAGTTTGTATCTGCCTGAAATGGCTGTTGGCCTGACTTGACAGCAAAATATACATATCAATCTATCAAACAAATTTTGAACGGTTATCACCTCTTTCATTCTCAGAACTTATTAAAATTCCTCACCATTCCTTATAATGCACTGAATGCAATGAAAAGACTCTTAGCCATCCGACAGGGAAATTATTAAAACATTTTAGTAAAAATGTTCTTCTGACTGGCCTAAAAAAGGCACTTCTAACACTATTACTGTCACCTGTTTCGTCACATAGAGTATGGGTTTTGGCTGGGATAGAGTTAATTTTCTTCATAGTAGCTCATCTGGTGTTGTGTTTTGGATTTGCGATGAAAACAGTGTCGACAACACACTGATGTTTTAGTTATTGCTGAGCAGTGATTACGCAGAGTCAAGACCTCCTCTGCTTCACACCCCACCCCACCAGCGAGTGGGCTGGGGGTGCACAAGAAGTTGGAAGGGGACACAGCTGGGACAGCTGACCCCAACTGACCAAAGGGATATCCCACACCGTATGATGTTACACTCAGCAATGAAAGCTGGGGGAAGACTGAGGAAGGAAGGATATTCAGAGTGATGGCATTTGTCTTCCCAAGTAGCTGTTATGTGTGACGGAGCCCTGCTTGAAGCTGCTGGAGCCCTGGACGTTGCTGACCACTTGCCTGCTAATGGGAAGTAGTGAATGAGTTCCTTGCTTTGTTTGCATGCATAACCTTTATTTTACCTATTAAACTGCCTTCATCTCAACCCATGAGTTTTCACAGTTTTACCCTTTCAACTCTCTTCCACATCCTGCTGGGGGGAGTGAGCTAGTGTCTGTGTCGGGCTGAGCTGCTGGCCGGGGTTAACCCACAATGCATAGATTCCTAACCTTTACCTGAAGAGTAAGCTTTCCTTCCTGTGAGTGGTTCATCTTCAGGCCAACCATTCTGCAAGTGGAATGTGTGGGAACCATCTGATGTCTTTCAGGCTGAAAAAAAAGGTGTGATGGATTTCTAGGAATATTATTTCAAAGGATAAGGAACAATGACAACCACATCTTTACAATTGACGCTACATTAACATTTTCTATGAGTCTTTCCAGAGAGGTTGGAATTTATAGGATAGTCCTGTGCTGAAAGTAAGGCATATGCTTAAATTCTTGCTTATCTAGAATGTCATTATGCATTCTTTAACATCTAAAGATACATCTTTTTTTCATATAAAAAGCTGATATAAAGAAGATTTAATGTACTGTAAGGATGTGAATATGAACATGAAACCATGTTTGGTTACTTTTCCAGGGAAAAAAACCCCAAAAAATATTTAACAAGGTTAAACTTTAAAATAGAATTTACATAGGATCTTTGTCAAATGTTATGTTCTCATTACTGCATTCTGTGAAAATTTGGTATGATAGGTCTTTCACAACTAACAAGTTATGAGGAACAATACATTTAGCAGGCGTTACAAATAACTTTAGATAAATTGCTTTGCTTAAAATGACTTGACAAATTTGGGTCTTGACATCAAGCAAAGAAATGAGCCAGATAAGCTTTGATGAGAGAAGGGAGGCTTTTGGTGAGAACAGAGGCATTTGATATGAATGTTAGCAAATAATAACACTCCATTAAGTACCAGTGAATTCCATTAAGTGTAATAACACTGGCTTAAGTATCGAAAAATTAGTCATTGCAAGTTAATTTGCTTTTCTGATAACATACATTATGCACTTGTAATGTTTATTAGTTTACTTTGTTTTCTTTTTGACTTGGCAACAAAAACCAAACCTGGCCTGTTGTGTCTGGAGTGCTATTGTCTTGTCAGCTAACATGGAGCTGGCCAATTCTGACCTCTGCTTAATGTTATGCTGGTTCACTGCTTATGGTACGTTTTTTTTTTTCCTGTAGAAACATGTACACGCTAAATCTGCAAAAAGATGTGGCAACAGCTGAAATAATTTTAACTCTGTAACTTTTTAGCTGCTAAGTTAAAAAGTCAGTTGGCCTTGACTGCTTTTTTTCAGTATGGAACTTGCTTACTCACTCTCAACAGAAATTCTGTTTTATAGGTCAATAATCTATTTCTCTCCCTACAGAGCTTAATCAATTGCCATAGAACCTCTGGGCAGGTTATGCTTTTGTGAATTTGTTCCCTATCAGCTCTTTCCCCTTAATTCAAACTGAAGGATGCAATATGTTCTTTTCTCAACAGATGCTGTGTTTTGTTGTGTTGTTTTTGTTTGGTTTTAGTTTTGTTTTTTTTTCTTTATTTCTCTGAACGACAGCCTTTGCTACAATCCTGAAATATTCTCATATAGACACGCTTAGTAATTAAGCATTAAGCTGTGTATGTATCTAAATAGCAATCCTAATCAACCTTCATCAGTAGAGGCTAACTGGATAATGCCAAATCATTCTTAATTTTTCCATACTTCTGAATGAAAGCTTGTGTTAATCTAACCACATGATGATTCTGAGGACTCAGTCACTTATCTGAAGAAAACATTGTGTAACAGGAAAACATAATCAGACATATTAAACTTTTTATGAAGTTCTGAACTAGTTACTGACAGCAGATGAAATATTTGATTAAGTAGGAAGCAGCAGGTTAATGTCCTCTAGTCATAGATGATGACACAGAATAAACCTTTTGAAAATTTATGGAAAAATCATCACATTGTGAACAGAAAGAATGAAAGAAGAGCTCGTGTTCTTCTCTGCTGTGACACACCATACAGGAAAAGAAGGAGTTAAAGAACTACTATTTTCTTCATGTAATGTAGCTGCATTCCTATTAGGAGATTGTAGGTTTTGTAGCCCTGGGACTAGAGTGTGAATTCTATCTTTGAGCCTTGGTTGAATCAATATGAGGTATGGGTTTACTCATTGCAACTGTCCCCAAAATATTGTTTCTGGCAATTGCAAAGGTCAGTAGACTTTCAACACTTTCCTTTATCCTGCACTCATTCCTGTGTCTGCAGCACAATTCCTTACTTCACAGTTCTTTAAAGTTAACAAAACTGTCTCTGTTCACTTAGCATCTTCCTGACAACAGCACAGCAGGAGAAGACAAAATTTTCTTCATGAGTTTTTCATGCACTCACTCCAAAGGAAATAAAGAGGAAGAGACCCTTTGGAAGCTCTAGTTAATCCTGCCTGCAAAAGCAGCACCTATTTCTAGCTTCAGCATGTAATCTATCTGTATATACCTATGAAATTATTTATACAATCGCCCTGAACCAGTCTTTATTTATATCTATGTCAACTATTATTCCTTAATATTTCCTGTCAACCCTACAACTGATTTCAAATGAAACTTAGTCATCCCTCTATGCATTCTTCCTAAATTCAGTCAGCACTCTATCAAGGCAGCCAAATTACACGAAGATAACACAAAAATTGTTGCTGGCTATGACTGTCAAAAACTACATAGCCCACCTACTGTTAGTGAGGGGCAGTGGTAAGAAATTTTCTGGCATCTCATTCAATATTGGAATGCTACAAAAGACTTACCTGTCTTTTTGTAGGGTAAAGCCAGTTGTATAGTCCAGTATTACTGTTTGAGCTGTGACTGTACATGAACCGGAAAAAGGAACATGCCTGATTCCTGGCTTTTCTGTTTTCTGTAGTTTCCAACATATTTCCCCCAAAAGTCTGGTGTCTATGTTTGCCTTTTATTCTCTTCTCTTAGTTGCTGTTTTGAAGCAAGGTTTCAACGCCACCATAGAGACTGACATTGCTCATATTATTTAATTATACTAGTTTGGGAGTATGTCAAAGCTTGCATCCCTAGCACAGCCAGCATACATTTTGGGAGGTAGCATGTGCTATCCCCAAATCATTCTCTTCAACATTTTGGATGAAGCTATACTTTCTGTAGGATAGAAGATCTTAGCTGCATGGATGCATACTATATTCTACTACCTGGCCTGAGGTCTTGACTAGAATAGATGCAGCCTCTGTTTCCTTTATTCTACTCTAGTTCCTGGCATCCCAGTGCTGGATTTTCTGTCACAGCTATCCAAAAAGACTGGAGCAGGACTTCTCAGTTGCTTAAGCACAGCTAGATTTTTATGCCCTGGGAATGAAGGAAAATAAAAAATTACTTCTGATAGCATTATTCAGAATTTCCAGCAGTAGCGCAATAATTCTCCCTGCTCCGTTTCCGTAAGATAAGCAATGCCAAAGGGACTCCATCCATTAAGTATTTTTCCGCAGTTTTACCCTCCTTCTCAAGCACTTCTAGTGTGATGTGCCAGGCCCTGCTGAAACAAAATGACCAGATTGATGATGTAAAGGAGAAATGAACAGGAGAAATGCTAGTCTTAGAGGCATCAGTTGAAAGGACAACTAAGCCCTTTATATTCGGTAACTTAACAGAAAGTGGAGACTAACTGCATGGATGACCCTTTTCTGTATCATCCTCTCCATTTCTGGCAGTCCGCTCTTCCAGGCAACAACCCGTCTGTCTCCTCCAGGACAACTCCACAATAATCTACAAGCATGTTGAATTAGCAAGACCACTGAGAAAGTGCTTGCAATCTCCAAAATCAAGACTGTGCTTGAATCAGTAACCTTTAACATACCCCTGAAGCAGTTGGTTACCTGCCCTAGGACTCTTCGCACTTACCATATTCTGAGAATGATCCTAAAATAAAACAAGGTAATTTCACATTGCCTGGAAGATTATTGCCTTTTATACACATGCTACATACTTTTAATCATCCAAATCTATATATTCATATTGTATGTATTATATAGGAGAAGTTATTTATGTCTTATGCATATATATTATATACAGTTATTTATGTATCATGTGTATTTATATACCAGATATACAAATTATATGTATAAATACACTTTTAAAATCGACTTATTTATTTTCTGATCTTTTATGTTTGTATTTTTTCCTCATGTTTAGCAGCTGCACTTAATAATGACAGAATGTTACAAATTGATATTTTTGTATCATGCATTCATTTTTCCAGCATTTGCATTATCATGTTTGTATTTTATTTAAATTTCAATAGAAGATTATTGCGGAAGAAAAGATTTCTATGTTTTAAAATATTTGATATTTTTCTGTCTTCCTCTTCTCAAATTTTATTTGCTTGATTTTACACTTAAGCCTCAATAGCTAAGAAAACAAGACAGCAACAGGAGAAATAAGACAAACATTAATAACTCTGTTTTTACCATTTGATACCAATCCCTTTTAGAACAACAAAAAGTGATCTGTTTGGAACCATAAATTGTGTAAATTGGTAGTGATGTCTCTATACGGCACTACATAAGAAGCAAAAACGACTGGACAATACAGAACTCTTAAACACTGTGTCACATACAAACAAAACAATTCCTACCATGTCATGTCTCGTAGGTTAACAAAAGTTGAAGACAGAAGAAAAACCCTATTATTTCTTTCTCCCTGCCAAAGTGAGATTGTTCCCTACAGTATAATTTTCTAGTGGTTTGCCCAGTCTCATTTTAAATTATTCTAACAATGGGGCTTCCACTACTTCCCTTAGGAAGCGTAACCATAGATGACAATTTGACATTCACATTACACTGTGGTCCCTAGATGACACAGTTCAGTGTAATGTGACATGAGATTTATTGTGATGGACTCCAACATTTGACAGGCTCCAGTACAATGTAATGTGCTGTGAATGTTTGATTTAAACAATGTTTAACAAAACTGCTATAGCTACAAAGTAAAAGTCATTGAAAACCTTTGGAAAATAGAATAAGATAGAATAAAATAGAATAAAATAATATAATATAAAAAACTCTCTGAGCATTAAATTTACATACAGTACATTGATGGATATGGTCAAACACTCCTGTTACCAGGTAAA
The DNA here is from genome assembly GCA_013398295.1 of Chionis minor. Lineage (NCBI taxonomy): Eukaryota > Metazoa > Chordata > Aves > Charadriiformes > Chionidae > Chionis > Chionis minor. The sequence continues at coordinate 122,929 of VZSF01002917.1, read as the reverse complement.
TTTGGTCTGCTAGGCTCTAGATAGGATGAACATAAAAGCCAAAAGTTAAAGCTTAAACTTTTGAATGTTAAGGGACTAAGGGCTGGATTGTGAAACGCGTTTAATCTCAAGAGATGAAAATAAGAATCTAACAGCATTTTCAAAAGATGCCTACATGTCTAACTGCATATTCATGTGTTCACTGACTTTAAAAATCCAGGTCTTGGCTCTTAATGGCAAGTATTTGTACAGATTTTAACTGCTGGCTGTACAAATCTTTGTGTCAGCACTAGGAAGAGGATGTAGAGATGGAGGAAGAAAAGTCATTTACCTTCTGACAGCAGTGCTGGTAGGGTATTAGCACTGGTCGGTGGGTTTAGACATGACAGTGTAAACAAATACTACAAGCAAATAACAAATAGGCAAGCAAGAGGAACTGAGCAGTCAGGAAATCCGAGGAGAGAAAACAGAGGAATGTGGTTGACACAAGTGTACTAATGTAAAAAGTGTGCTAGGTAAAATGAACAAGCTTTTTGAATGCCACCAACTCTACCTCATATAGGGACTAACAAAGAAGACACTCAGGTATGGTCAAGCATACAGTTAATGAGCTACGACTTGGAAGCTGTGGATCACAGAATATTGTTTTTGCAACAGAACTGATTTTATAATACATGACAGCTCTTGCAGTCATCTAATCTAATCCTAACAAAAACACACTTTCCTATCCAGCTTCCTCTGCCGTTTTGCCTCTCCTGTACCTTGGTATCGAATCCTTTGCTTCATCTGAGGGGTTTGTACTGTTTACCCAAGAAGTCCTTGGAGCCTCAGACTATAAATAGGATCTGTCTTTATGGTCTCTGGACCACTTCTTCCACTTGAGCAACTCATTTATCTTCACATGGAAGAAATAATTTTGACTTCTTACAGAAAATGAAACACACAACATTCTTTACAGGTCATATAGCCACTGCGTGATAAGGCACGGATGCCAGTCGTTCACTCACTTATCAGAATATGTATTCTTACAATGTTACTCTATCACAACTAGACTATTCTGCAGTTGCCAGGAGGTGAAAGACCCTCCTGATCTTATGCTTCTGCTTTAGACTACTGCAGTGGGGGATGTCAGTTCCAACAGCCAAAACCACAAAGGAGAATGAAGCTGCAGATCATCATGTCCTCCCAGCTTTATGCCCCCAGGCTAGGAGGTGAGGTATCCTTTTAAAACAAAGTCAAATGGAAGACTTTCTTGGCACAAGAAAAAAGCACAGTACAAACCTGAATCAATATGCTCGTGAAAAATCTTTTCACTTGCTCTGCTTCTGCACCTCTTGTTTATGAACTCTAGGTGATATTGGGGGTTATTTTTGTCATGCTTAAATTTATAATATATACTTTTCATCTTTTCGGGAGGGTTGTAAATATACCAAGTATTCATACTGAGGACAGTTCTAAGGGACTTACCTTTTGCTGACTACAAATTATATAAGGTTTAAAGGGAATCTAAATCTCAGCAAATTCTTGCATTTAAATTTTATATCATTACTCTTTACATTTTCTTTTGAAAGATGCGCCTAAGTTAGCTATTGTAAACTATGCTTTGAATAAAACATTGAAAGGGTGATTTTCAAAGCAAGTAGTAAGCCCTGTAAGTGTCAGACTGTAGATGTGAAGGAAAAAAAATGAATACGCAACACATTTATCAAAATCGAGAATGCTTTACATTTATAGAAAACGTCTTTTGTTAAAGAGTGCACTACAGCTCAAGCAACATGTTACAAAATACCTATTTTTAAGAAGGAGTTATGTCTTCAAAACTGTGAAGATTGTCCACTCTGGAGTAAGAAGGAAGCCAGAGGTACTTTTTCAGTCATGAAAACACACTCTAAAACCAGTTTGCTTTCTCTTACTTCCCTTTGCAAGGAAAAAGAATCCCACTTTTCTAAAGCTTAAAAATGCCTGAAAGGTGGTGTTGGCATGTTGGTTTTTTTCTTTTTATTGACAATACCTGTCTTCTATAAATGATCGAAAGTCCTAAAAATTGAAAGTCTAAGAAACATACTAAGGACTGAAAGAGTTTTCAAGAGGTTGATTTTTACTTTTTTGTTCAGGTTTGTTCAGTTTCTCTCACTATAACTAATGTCTGCTTAGTTCTCACATAGTCAGATAAGTTATTTTCTGGTAATAATTTCCAATATTGTTTCAAAATAAGTCTTGTATTAATTTTTATAGTTGTTACATGCCTTACTTATGATGTCAAAATATTTTGATATCGAACCTGAGTACTAATGTAAGAAGCAATATGGCTAGCAAAATAACACACGCTGGAGATTTAGTTCATTTGCATTTCTTAAGGAATTATGCCATCAAACCTAGTAAATCAAAAACAGTTTTAGAGATAGGCAATGAGAGGGAATAAGAGATTATGTAATGATTTTTCAAATTTTAAAACTCCTCTTAAAAATTATGTTTAAAAACACATTCAAAGACTGAAGTAGTCTTTTTAGTACAAATCAATGCTTTCAGAATCCATTTATAACCAAGTTTTAATACCTCATAAGTTTGGTTGGAAAAAAGAGAGATCTCAACAATGCTGTGTATGATAGAAAAAAAAATATAAAAGAAACTCCTCAGTTTTTAGACATCCGCTGATAATTTTTGGCCACTAGAAAAGAGGCAATCAGTCATGTAATGCATATCAGTTAATACATTGTGTGTTAATATGTTGAGATGTTATTACAAAGACTGGTTCACCAAGGCACTGAATTGACAAAAGAATTACTTTCTCAATTCAGCCAGTCTTGGGAAGATAGACATTTTTTCTTAAGCAAAAAAAATAAGATAGAAATAAAATATAACTAACTTGAGCACCACCAAAACCTTTTCACTATCTGACCACTTCACTGCTTTCATTTCAGGAAAAAAAATTTCCAGAGAGCAAACTGATGAACGGAATGCAGTGAAGAAGCAGCAGTTTTCCAACTTAGTATTGCTTCTTCATCATGAGTGGAACCGATCTTTCAGCCTTTGTTGCTAGAGGCCGAGATGTATGTTAGGAAGAAGACCATTTGATACTTCTTCCAAAAGCTGACATACCTGACCCTTGGTCAAACAGCTCAGTCATCTGTGTTCCTATATAACATATAAAAGTATATTAGTCATACTGTATAATCTTGTACTTCAATATTTAACAGACACTGTAACTTGAAAAAAATAATAAATTCTTCCTTCTAATTGGAAACTCCATCCTTGAAGATGCAAAATATGACATTCTTGGTAAACAGAGAGGAAAAACACAATATAAATTTTATTTAAGATACTTCTTATTAATTTGTCTGTCTCCAGATAGTCTCCTGACTGCATAGGAAAGTATTTTGTGATGTTGTATGGTTTGCTCAAGATTAGTCACTTCAGTGAAATTCTGAACGGTTAATATAAGTGATAATCACTGTTTCTGGAAATGCAGACTTTCATCTTTAGTGCTACGAAACACCTTGAGAGATAATTTTTAAGATTTACCCTAATAAACTTTATTTATATAGAAATTATGTAGAAAATTACACTGTAATAATAATAAAAAAAGTTAATTGAAAGTCAATAGCTGGACAATTTTTTTTCCTTGCCAGTCCTATTATTTATAATTAAAACCAGTGTAGAGATATACCTATAAAATGAGCTTTTCTATTTCCTTCTACAAATTCCAATGATGTGGCATGGTGGTTTTTTTCTGAACCTCAATATATAAACCAACACAGTTCAGAATAAAACTTAAGAATAATAGTGCGAAGGAAATTTGAGCGTTCTAAATCTGAGTATTTGAAGAAACAAAACTCATTCATACATATATACTGGATAATTTCATGCAGACTTTTTTGAAAGCTGGGCATATAGACTGCAGCTAAATTACTGCATAAGAAAATGAACAAAGTTTATTCTCAAGAAGTTACTTCTCCAGTAACACACAGCTTGGCATTCTAACCTTCACTGAGGTTATTCAGGGTCAAATAATGTAAAATTAGAGTAATGCATCAGACATTCTCTTTTTAATCATTACGTGAATAGTGGGTCAGAATTCAACAATAAACCTCTCATTTCAAGTCTGTCTAATGTTAGACATGCTGAACAAATGTCCTAACTGTAGCTATTCTTCTAAGTATTGTCTAAATTCCAGTTCCTTATTCTCTGGATCAGAAACTGCAGGTTCTCTTTATTATGTACTGTCTAACACAGTAGTAATAGGTGCTTTATAAAAAAAACCAGTAGCTCGTAAGTGACAATGCAAGCCCTACATTAAAGGCAAACATTTCGTACCTGGATGCAAGGCAAAGAATAAGTTTAAAATTTATTTTCAAACTTGGATAAGGGTAATTGAATATTATATGAATAGCTCGTAGGTCTTGGATATCCAATGTTCTCTGTAGTCAGTTTTCTTCTTCATTCTAATACTTACTGCTGAAAAGGTTACTGATTATCTGCATTAGGACAAATGGGGAATCTTAATGCTTTCTTTTAATTAACTGCGTTTTCTCAGTATTGCTTAATTACTGACTTGAAAAGGAACAGAAAATAGTATTTCTCTCATTCGCCCCCTCC
>VZSF01002917.1:0-118325 GCA_013398295.1 Chionis minor | reverse complement strand
CCCCCCCCGCCTTTTGTAAATTGTCTTTGTTGCACCCTTTTGCACTCCTGGAAATTAATGCATACAGATTTATTTCCTTTGCTAATCATATTTCTGACTGTTCATGCCTTGCTTAGAACTTTCTTTTTTACCTGAATAATTATATGAGGACAGAATCATTGCTTGGAGCTTGCCTAAGGCATCACATCTCAACACAGAGGATTGCCTGAGCCCTAGTTTTACTGCAGTATGCATTCTCACTGCAGAACAGAGCATGCATTCATTCAACCAAATTCCTCTGTTCAGCCACTACAGTGTTCAAAAACCCAGAGGATGTTTTCATTGCTTTCACTGATTTTCTTTCCATTGTCTATGAGTTGTTCTTTCAGACTTCCTTTCTTTTCACTTTGTTTTTGCTTTTGCTTTTGAGCAATGCCTTGATCAAACAATCTAGGAGTTCATTAGATTATAAATCTTATTATTGTTTTAAATAACATTTTCTGTGGTACTTCAGCTCGGTTTAGAACAATGATCCTGCGAGGCCCTGAGCACTCTCAACTTCGTTTTGAGTCATGACACAATAGCTTTCATTGTTATCAGCTTCTATTTTGAATCACAAATTCATTGAGTATCAAAATAGAATTTACAGTGAGGAGTTTGACTCAATTTGGATTAAAAAGTAAATGCATTTGTGAACACTTTTCTTTTTTCCTTTTTTCTTATTTAACTTTTTACCTAAGAGCATACATACATGAAAAGTCACCTGAACCACAATGACAGAGAAAAGAAAGTAATTTGGATAAAAGAAGAAACTAACAAACATAGTCTTTCTTGCATACTGAATAAATTAGAACGTGGTGTCAGATTATTCCTTAGATATTTTTTTCTATTTGCCGCATTTCCCGTAGATGAAATTATATTGTTATTGTTGTTATATTGTTGTTATAATTGTTATAATGTTATTATTGTTATAAATAATTGTTAGTCATCAGAGGTTATTTTATTGAGGTGACGTCAAATACATGTGAAAGTGAAATAGCCTACATTTTACTGTGTGACTAACGTTACCAGCCAGAAATGTAACACAAAACCTGTTGATGTTCCTAGTAAGATGGATTTGCTGTTGATGGTAGTGATGTTATTTGCACAGTAGTTGTTTTCTCATGGAAGTACTGCAAATATGCCCACAACTGTGCATTCAACCTCATGGCCTTTTCATCCATGAAAAATCTCATCAAGTTGAACTGGGATAACTCTTAAATTTACCTGTCTCTCCAAAGCAATAATGAGTTCATGAGTATGCTCTAGACTGTAGGAGAAGACAGTAATGAAGATTGACTTTTAGATAAAAACTCCATCAAAGACTGGCTACATGATTCAAATACAGTTAGAAACAGTATCCAGAAATGCCCTAGCACATAGTTTTATTATAAGACAAGGCACCAAAAAGAGGACTCTATCTAAAATGGAGCTCATGCAGTCTGGCAGCTAGCCTGGATGCTGCCTCCCTTTCTTCCTCCCAGGAGTCTCATCCAAGGTTCTATGCTATCCCTGCTGATATGCGCTTACGAAGAGAAAACGTAGTTCAACTGTTAATGTAAACCTACTTGAGTCTTTCCATAAGCATAAACAAGACAGGATTGAAGGTAAAGAGCGTATTGAGTGACAAAAATAGATGAGATTTCTGGCACAGCAAGCATTTCTTCAAGTGTGGAAAAAAGCAACAAAATTCAGACCTAAATGCTAGGTTTTGATATTTTAATGAGGTTTATCAGTTATTGAGAGAAAAAAGTAAGTTGCACACTTCAGGTGAGGAGAATTTAAATAAGGGGTGAGATGTGGTGGTTATTTTCTATAACAAAGGGAGCAGGACTTTTTTTAGCATTCAGCACAAGACAGGATGCAGAATATATAGACATTAAAAGGTAGAATGAGAAAGTGTGAGAAAAAGATTGTAATATGTCACAAAACCATAACTTTATCAAGCCCATGATTTGGCGTCCACAAGAGTGATGTGTTTGAGTTGTTGGGCTCACCTTCCCAAGGCTTTTGTATCTCTCCCTAGGAGTGAGAGATCAGTGGTTGGGAGATTATTTTTCAAGACGAAATTTTCTAGTCATGAATGACCAATCCTTTGATTGAGATCACTTGTGTAAGCATGTCAAGCCCTGACTGTGACCACAACTACAACACGTCCACGGTTTGGCAGCCAGGGCCATCTTCTCGGCTGTATAGCTGTATCTTGGCTTTGTCCCTCACCATCGCACCTGGCCATGTCCCTCACCTGCTTGCTGTTATGACATCCCTGATGAGCCTTGAGCTTGCACACCATGGCAGTGGGTCCTTCTTGAAGGGCTCTGACTAACCCTGGTCCACCAAACTGGGCCTGCCATGCTCCCATTGCGGGGCTGGGGGCCTGCGCTGGGGGTGAGGGCGCCCTTGGATCTCCACCCCCTGCCCTACAGCTCCTTGACAGGCAGGAGCTGCCTGTTCCAGCCGAAAATTTGTCTTTTTTTTTCCCCACCACAGTAGCTGGCTTAGCAAATATGAAATATCTATGAAATAATATCAGCTCTCTGGGCAGATCTTGCCCAGTTTAAATTTCTAGATAATCAAGAATGTAACAACCCTGCCACAAAACGTCATTTGTTTAGATCTTTCTCTCATGGCTGCATCACATCACCAAGTCAGTGCTGAGGCGTTTCAATATCTTCCTTTTTTATTCAGCTTTGGCCATCAGCCTTTGTCTTGAGGCCATAGTAGACAGTCTGTTCTCCCACTCTTGAGTCTGAACCATTTCAGTTTCTCTTCAGGTTCCTGTCCTTCTTTACCCTGGATTCAGAAACTCAAGTCATTCTCTTTTTCCTCCCCAGAGCCATAGGTGTTAGGGAAGGACATCAAAACCCGAGAGACCTTCTTATGGTCTAGGCCTGTGACTCTTCCTCTGAATGTAACAGACTTGCCTGGCCTTTAGACACCTGTCATATTTTTGCCTGATCACTGACCCAAACACAAATTCCATCATAACAAACAGCGCCTAAAGAAAAGAGCAAAAACTTGTTAATAGGAATGAGATCTGTCAGAATACTTTGCCCAAAATTATTTTCCAGGTCTAGTTGCATTGAATTCAATATTTATTTTAGGGGTGAATTTGCTTCTATCATTTAGTGACTAATTAAAAAGACACCTTACAGCTTCCATGAGATACATGATGAAGAAAGATGCCCAAGCATCCTCCTGGAAGGTTCTTCCACGTGCCATTGCTACTCTTTGGCGGGGATGATCTCTCAGACAGCACGTGGACTACTTGCAAACCAAGGTCATTTTTTAACCCCAATCTGCTATTGCTGTTCTGTTAAAATTGATAGCCATGCTGTATATTTTATGAGACTTGCCAATCTCTGAAAACACTCTGTGGGAAATAAACCAAACAATCCTGAAATGGTGTATATCAGGAAAGAGAATAGAGCTCATAGGGAATGGGTCATAAAGTTGAAGATTTGAGACTTGATGTAAATACCCTGAAAATCTACGGTGTACTTAAGTACATGAAAAAGTGGTCTGTGTCAGCAAGCATTTTGTTTCAGGATATGACAGAGGGAGTCATAAAGTTTGCAAAGTGCTAGTGAAAAGGAAAGCAGCCCCCGGTGCCAAGCAGATAACTGATGCTTAAACAGCTGTTAAATGTTATGTTTTAGACTGCAGCCTTAATAGAGAATTTACCAAAGAGAGAGTATTAATAATAAAAAAATACTTATGTGTTTATACATTCTTTCAGCTAAGGATCTCTATGTTTAATATGCCCTATGCAATGGAGCTTCAAAATGCATTAGTAATACAGATACATGATTGAGTGCTCATGTAGACTAAGAAATAAGTTTTATTTAAAATAGTGAAACTCAATGTTACACAACAATTACTAAAAAAATTTAGGATTAAACTCCTTGATTTTCTAGATTACATTCCTATGCAACAAACAAAAAATTGCTGTATTGTATTATCTATACGAGAAGACCAGTAAGATGGAATGTAGTGACAAACTTACTCTTGCAAGCCTGGCATTTACTCCCTATGTGTAACACTTTCAGCTTTGGATGTACTCAGAATGCCAATATTTTTATAAATCATTTTTGGTTTATTTGTACATCCTCATTGTCAGATTATTTTAATGGACAGTTCTAATTGTCTGTGTATTCATTTGTTGCATTTTATTTGGCGCAATAACAATAATCATAACACTCAGGGTATACATAAGTACTTTTTCTTTTTTCCTAACTGAACACTGTGCTCTATGAATACTTTCCTAAAAATAAACACCCTTAATCCTGGCTGGCATACTGTGTTAATTGCTTTAAGGACAAGAAGGTGTGACGTATTATGTCATTTATGTTGCTGGTCCTTTCAGCTACAAATTCTCCTTCCCTACAGATGAGATCCATCAGGCATGACCTTAGCTGAAAATGAGCTGAACTAGTCATAAACTCTCCCCAGTCAAGAAACAGGATGAAGCGCTTTCTCAGGAGAAGTTACCCCGCTTAGCTAAGCATCCACCTTGCAGGCCCTAGTCTTTCTATGACCACAGAGAAATATTAAACAGCAAATGCAAATTAAACTTTTAGGTGACTATGGAAAGTGAGATTAATCCTACCTTAATTTTGCAATTAATCTGTAGCAAAATGAGACCCATTCACACTTTTTCCCTCCACATAACATCATAAAATATGGTAATATAAATAATGGCCAAAATAATTTGGAATGGAACTATGGAATGTGGAATCATATTATGACTTGTAGAGTCATAATTAGAAAATTATTAGAAAATTTAGTTGGCTAAGATTTGCTTAAAGAATGAACCGTTACAAATCGACTTTACAAGGATCATATCTCAAGGCATCACTGCTGAGACCTTGATCTTTGGTTGCATACAAGGAAGATTTTGAAGACTCATGGAGCTGCCATGTAGACCCATGCTATCTTATTTTATGAGCTGCAGAAGTGACTTTATTTTGCCTCTGTCATACCTAAGGGGCCACCTTTGACACACCACGTCCTTCCATTTGGCGAAGATAGGATTTGGTATGGAATTCATGCAACTTCGGGCTCAGAGTTTCTAATCCTTCAAGTTATGCTGCTCTGTTATGGACTTGGGTGTCAGTGCAAGTGGAATCATACTACCTTTATCAAACTGCAAGAAAACCAACTAAAAATTTCCCCTTTTCACTGTAAAAATAGATGCTTAACCAACTTTTAGGTCAGGAAGTCTCCTGTGTTCTGTAGTTTTTTCTCAGATTTCTCTAGACATATTGCATAGTGTGTCTTATGAAGTGCCTCAGTGTATAAAATGTTATTTATTGGACAAAAGACAGTTTTGTAAATAATACAACATACAACTACAAATATATGTTTATACTAGTGTATCAAGAGGGACCAATGTTAACAGAAAATCTGCATGAACAGAATATTAGGGTATGTTTTTCAAACCTCTTTGAGATTCAGTACAACTTCTTTTTAATTAGATGTGTTCTGTATATGTACATATAAATTTTGTAAATGGCTTGAACATGCCAAATATTCTTGTTTTAATTATAATAAATAAGAGTGATGTTTTAAAGTGTGAAACTTTAATGTTAAATTCAATTTAACAGTGAAATGAAATCAGCAAGAGACTCTAGATCTTTCTTAGCGAAAAGCAAATGAAATATGTATTCTAAAAGTGCACAGAGTAACAAGAGAATCCTAAAATCTGTCCAGGACATCAGAAGAAAACAAAAGTTTGAAAAGAAACAGAGCACAGTTTAATATGAATATTCAATGATGAAGGTTTTATTTTCTTTTTCTAATTTCTTTGAAGAATAAATAATTATTTCAGCTGAAATAGCAATCTTGAGAAATATGTCTGGCATTACGAGATGGATAATTTGTTCCAAGTGAGAAAACAAAGCAAGATAAACAGAGAAAAAAAATCTTGACGCAGCTCAGGGTGCTACAGTTTTACACATTAGAGATGGGGGCAAATTAAAAGTTTTGTGATGTATTTTTTTTCTTAATAGACAAACCTATTTCTCCTGAAGGATATTAAATTATGTCTAAAGATTTGATATATGATTGTACATACTTATCAATAAAAATTTTTCTCGGTTAATTTTTTAATATTTTTTAAATGTCTTTTGTGCTTTTAAAGGAGCTCTGCAACAATGTCTGGAACAAATCTACTATTAAGCCAGAAAGTCTGAAAAAATCCCATTTTTAATGGAATGACAAAAGCCACTTTTCTGGAAACAAGAAAACATTTTTTTTTATTATTTCTAGGCTAAAAATAGTAACAATTTGAAAATAGGTTTGCAGAGGCATCCTTTCTCACACTGAGTTAAAATCAAACTATTTTATAATCCAACCTACTGAAATGTATGATTATGGGTAATATAAGAGTCAGTGCTTGATTTTGGAAAAAACATATTCCTCTGTGATTTCCTGCACTGGGAGAGGAATATATAGATGCAGTGTGCAGGAGCAGACAGGAGTCTGGATTATGACACAGTCAGTCACAAAACCTCTTTTATTCTGAAGATGAAGACTTGATTTCACCAGAAGAATGTTTGCACTCAGTCTGAATACTCCCCTCCCACCTCAGCCACCCCCAAAAATGTTATCTGCTTTGAATAATCATTGTGGACTCAAGGGAACTATTCAGAAAAGAAAAGATTCTGTCTACCATATAAGTGGTTTGCAGGATTTTTATTTTATGGTTATGACAGCCTACTGGGATGTTCCGTTTTCTTGTTCCCTGCATGTTAACCTCAGTATAAGGAGTGAACTGATTAATGACCATAGTCATTACAGAGAACTGGGGGAGGCAGATAGATGGCTAGATAGATGTGTCAGTTACTTCCAGTTATCATTCTCTGATGTGTGTGAACACTGGAGCTAAGTCAAGTATAAAAATGAGTCATCAGAAGCAACAGCAAAATGAAGACGTGCATCTGTAAGTTTATGTATCTGTGCATGTCTTTTTGCATATACGTGTTCTATATATATGTATATGTGAGCAGGGAAGTGAGTTTATACTATATATGTGAATATATGTATATATATTTATACACTTATAAAACATCTTCTGTACCTGTAGAAAATAAGTAGGTTCTTTATGTATAGACATATATACACACACTAAATGTATTAAGTAAATAAATTATAAATTTTTACAAAAATATGTAGGTTCTCTTTTCTTACATAAAGCCTTGACTGCAGCACCACACCAAGCCCATTGTCCTTTACCCAGTGCATAATTAAAAACTACGTAAACCTCATAAGGCAAATCAAATCAAATGGATATTTGATGAACTTTACTAGAAGGTGGTGTAAGCACTAAGTGTGAGCCCAAAGTGTACCTTAAATAGTCCAAAGATTTATTAACTTCAAAAGTTTATCATTTTCTGAGTTTTTCCAAAAAAGGATCTCTTTTTCTGAAAAAGCATCCAAACTACAGGATGCTTTCATTTTACAACAGATGCTTAAGGGTCTTATTAACACCTGTACCCATGAAAAAATTAAGTCCAGGTGTTTTGAGCTACAAAAGAGAAGAAATTAACTTGCTGGGTTAGTGGAAAACAGGTTGATTTCAATAAATTTTGTTTAAAAATGAAATCTGTTGATCAGTTTTAATGACGTAGCATATGCTGCTATTGATCTGAAATTTGCATCAAGTGATTTGTGACAGCGGTTCACAGTGCTTAGGGAGAGGGAGTAACTCATTGGCGATGCTGACCGCTAGGTCACATTGGTTTGGATATACTGAGAAGAATTAATAAGAAAAGCAATGACATCTACTGTCAACTTCTCTGTTTTTATAATCTTTTCTTAGAAAGGACTCATTAGATTTGGAAAGATAGTATGCCTTACCTGTACAAAATATTAGGAATGACCTAGAGCGTCTCAACTACCATCTGTAGCCAGTTAGCTGCACAGTTAGGAGGAAAGGGAGGCCCTTCAGAGGTTAATGAATGAGGTTAATGAAGGGAAAATACTGCAATAAAATGCAAGAAAAGAGTTGTGACCAGCCTTCATAAAAATGGCGGGGAAAGCAAAGAAGTAGAAAATGAAATTTTCAAAGAAAAATAACTGCCCGTCCAGGATGTAAAGGATGTAACACAGACAAAGAAAGGGTGGAGACTACAACTCTAAGGCCAGTGAGGCTGAAAAAGGAAAACCAGGTAAAAATCGTATGACCTGGGATGTTCTATTTCAGTTCACTGCTATTAAGAGACTATTGTTCTGTAAGTACAGGCATATTGAGACATATTGGCTGTATCTGCACTGGTAAATAGTGAATGAGTCCAGCACTGATACATAGTTGTTCCCACTTAAATTCTCATTACAGATTCAGACACTGTTTTGGCTCAGGCAAATCTGTGATGCCTCCAAAACTCCCAGGCATGCTCAGGAGTTAGCACAGGCCACGTACCTTTTCTGGAGGCAGTTTGGATGTAGCTAATGCATTTTAGAGGTTAAAAGTGCTGGTGTAAGTGGACCATGTCCACTGATTTTGAGGCCAATGACTATGTTTTAACACTACTGAGTTTACCATTATGTAGCTACAATGATTCAGTCAAACGCCGAAGGGTTTCCTCAGGAGGTAAGAGCTGGTTGTCTTCTGCTGTCCTGGTAGCACCTGAATAATAAAAAAGAAGCTTAAGAATGGCAGGCATCTGTCTACTAAGCCCATGTGATTAAGTGGAAATACTATAATGCATTTCAACCCAAATAGTTTACCAACAGCAAGAGTGACAAAACAATATTCTCACTCTGTAATGCATTATATTTTAATGACAAACTCAATGCATTTAATGTTTAAGACAATAAAATATAGGTAGTGATTACTGTTGTAGAGATGATCTGGTGCTCTTTAAGGTCAGTAGGAAGCCTGTTGTGAAGTTCATGCATGCCTACGGCTATCAATTTAACACAGAATTAGTGAAAGATGAACTAGTTCAAAAGATCTTTATATCACCTGCTGAGATCTTCTGATAATCTGATTGCTTAGTCTGGTGCTTCAGTGGCACCAATGTTCTTCTGAAAATTCAGGCCTTAAAATATTCACTGATAGTTGAAAAAATATAGGTGAAATTCTGGTCCTATAATAGTTTTATCAGTATCTTAATTTGGACCAGAATTTTAAAGATGTTTTATCCCCTCTGTTACTTCTCTGTTTCTTTCTTTTGCTGTCATTTTTTCTTTTAAATACTTTGCTTTTAGGATTAAAAATATACAGCAAGTGGACCCTGTTCTGACCTGATTATCTCATAGCTGTGAATCTTGTATTTATGGCATTCCAAAAAGTATGGTTCCTAACACAATATTGAAGTAATACTGCTGTATGTTTTCCAGTATTTTAATTTAAATGTAAATGTTAATGTCTTAGATGACTTAATATATATAGCAGCAGTGTTGAGCTATGGTTTTATAACCAATTCCATGTAAAGGACTTTTCAGTATTAACTTTAAACTACATATAACTGAAAAACTGTCACTTTTTCAGGCTTTAATTTTCCATGTGTGATCTCAGTTCGTAATGAAACTTTAACCTTTTTTGTGTGTGCTCTTTTTTTATTTTCTTGTTTTGTTTCATTTCGTCTTCTGGTTTGAGAAAAACTTTTTATACTTTTCTGAAAAGAAGATGAAGAAGTAATTCCCCTTCACATTAAAAACCTTCTTATGGTGTTGTTTTTAAATAGCTTTAATATTGATTTTAAATAGGCTTAGAGAAAAACATACCAATTAAAAATTTTCAGGAGAATTATTGCCACTGATCAACAATACTATTTTCTTATTCCACAGAAAATTGTCTTCTTCTTTTCATGGCATTATTAGACTTAGCAAATAAGTTTATTCATCCAATTATTTCTAACATATCTGTGAAAGACAGCAACATGATTTTCTCAGCTGCTCTTGTCAGCATTTTTTGTTACATAAATTTTCCACCAATGTTCAAACTGGAAAATTTCAAGTATTTTCTTCCATATTTTTTTTGTTGAAAAGTGTCACTTTGTCCTACAAATATTTTCCACAGGAACACATTTCCTAATCTGGGCAAAAGTTTTTCATTTTAACTTTCTAAATACTTTTGCCTTGGCTTTAGTGCACACAACTGTTGAAGATGTATCTACAAAACAGAAGATACAATTGAAACTCAGGAAGACATTTTTGCCTAGGATCCTTTGCAGTTTCTTGGATATGGATATGTTCACTCCCTTTTTGTTTTCTCTGACAGGAAATTTCCTTTGATTAACTAAAAGGATTGCCTCACAAGACGTAATAGCTAGTTTTAAATACAATAAAGTTGAAGACTATGATTGTATATAGTATGATTATGTCTTTAGGTTTTGGAAATAAAAGTCATGAACTTTTTCCCCAATCTGTCCTGAAAACTAGAAAAGGTGGTAGTTGCTCAGTCTTGACTGGTTTATATAAAAGTGTAGTTGTCTGCTATGTTTAGTCTGTACAATGGGCCCTGGAATGATTTTCCAAGCGCTAGTATTTGGTGCACACCTCAGCCACAGTCATCCTGGGACTCAGCCCAACTGCATTATCCCTCCCTGCCCTCCACTCATGTCCTGTATATCTTGCATAAACTCAAGCACTGAGATGAGAAGGGAAGTAAGTCCCATGTTAATAATAGTCTGTCCTAGCCCAGATGATCCAAACTGGAGTGGATGATGAAAAACAGTTGCTGTACATATAGAAACAGTAGTGGAAAGCAAACAGCTGATTTACTTATTTCTCTACAGAAACTATTTTTAAAATCCAAGAAACAGTACAAAGACTGAGACCTTGCATATAAGGTATTTAAATCATTTCCTAGAGCTGCATAGTGTGGACGTACAGAATTCCAGAGTAGAGTTAAAATATTTTTAAATTCTCCAGGTGCATTCCCTCAGGATATATAAGCAATCTCCTTTGCAATTCTGAAAATGCGATGTTCCCAAAAGCATTGCAAACGTTGATTGTTCACAGCTTTTCTAAGGGAGAAATCTCAAGTTTATCTTCCCCCTCACCGTTACTCCAGAGTCCACCGAAGCCCTAAATGGGAGAATAGCCAAAGTTTGCTAGCCACAAAGTGACAGGTTTTACTGATAGAGAGCAAAATGTGCAAAGATCTCTTCCACATCCATAATAACCATAGTGGGGGCCATTCAATTAGGCATAGCTTTTAATTAATCCAGAAGTAAGATAAACCAGGCTTTGCTGTGCCATGGTGCTCCTCCCCTCATGTTCTGGTGGTGGGACTGTATGAGGCTGGACATAGCAAAGAAGAGAACAGAAAAAGGTTATTATCCCTCAGCATTATTATTCTAACGGCAGGGGTGGGTCCTGAGAATTTGTAAGCAAAGGATGCCCCCTTGTGCAATGGTAACACTAAGCACAAAGCTTGTAATACTGAAATAATGTGGAATGTTGGAAACATAGGCTTTCTACTAGCAGGTTATGCAATGAATTAAAAGTATTTCCTTATCTGTATTTTAAATACTAATCTCTTAAATTCAGCATAATTGGGATACAATATTGTGAGGGTTTGAGGAAACCCACAACAATTGATTGTCTTTTAGATAATTATTCTCTCACCTGATGACCCCTCCCCACCCAGAAAGGAGAATCCGGGGGAAAAAAAAAAGGAAATCTGACAGTTGAAATAAAATAAGACTAGATAATTAAAATTAATAACACTAAAAAACCAATAATGATCCCAATACCAATATAAGCTATACAAAAATTATATTCAGCCAATTCTATCAGTAGGAAGCTGTGCACTCGCAGCAGTGAACAGCAAATGTCAGACACTGCAAGTGCTACAGCTTTGGGAGGAAGGGAAAAGCTCAGGGGTCCAGCACCGGGGCAAGAAGTTCTCAGTAATTCTTAAGGGAGAGAGAGAACTTCTCAGCAAAGTTTTTTATATTGAATGTGACGTTCATGATACAAAATAAACCTGTTGGCCAGCTTGGGTCAAGTGCCCGAGTCTCGTTCCTCCTCATCCCTGCACCTGGCGAGCTTGAAACACCTTGAGACCTTGAAACCCACACACCATAGTTAGCTATAAAGTAAATATCTTCACAAGTTTAGGCACTAGTCTTCTAAAAGTGCAATTTCCCCAAGCACTAGAGGAGAAATTAGTCCTGTGTCACTCAAACCAGGACAAATATATGAACAGAAGAAAATGCTACAGAGTATTTTCATGATCTGTATTTCAAATTTGCGCAGAGCAAACATAGCTTGGAACATTTTTTATTAATTAACAGGTCCTAAGCTTTTTCTTATTTTCTTCCTATGGGATTGCATTGGCAACTACCATATTCTGCAAACCAAAATCGAATTCAGAAGTTCAATTTAAATCTTGGCAACCCTTCAAGAACATTAAAAAGAAATTAAATCAAATTTGGAGAGACAAGCTGTTATATTTTAACTTTCTTTTTACATAAATGTTAAAAGAATATTTTCTTTTTTGGAATCCGTCCACAGCATATGACAAAGACCCTTCTGCAGTAACCAGGTAACTGACCCACTTACGTTAGATAAAATACAGACAAGAAAAGTGTATTTTAAAGGGATCTTAGGACTGCCATACACCAACTACAGTATGGTTTATTGGTTGTTACCTTCCCACTTACTAAGGACACATTTTTAAGCAGCCCAACAACTCTTCTCTTGCTTTTGGACTACCTGGTACACCTTGTCTACAGCTACGTACCCTGGTACCCAGAAGAGGTTGCTGACATCCAAACTGCTCATTGGCTAAAGTCCATGGTTGACCCCAAATCAAAATTGGGAACAGGCAGCCAGAGTGGCAGCTGGCCCATGCCTGTTGAATGCCCAGTACGATCTAGCAGGACCAAGATAACATACCTGTGCCCATGCTCTCTTTAGTTACTAGTATAGACAGTTTGTCCTTGGTGAGCTATAGGGACGTTTCCCCATTAATATAAAATATGGGTTTGAAGCAATAATCAATAACCTTGTTTTTTATGGAAAACCTGCTGTTGATTTCCAAAGAAGCTGAATCATTCTCTTAAGTATTTATAAGGGAACAATCCTGAAGGATTTCTGGCAATATCCAAGGTATTTATAAGAGGGACTCAATACAAGTAGAAGCAGTTGCTGCTGAATCTTCCCTTGGACTGATGTATAGTGCAGTTAAGAAAATTTATTACAGTGAAGAATATGAAGATTTCTTTAATACTTCAGAGTAAAGAGTGACCTTACCGTGCCAAACGTACATTGCAGACTAAGTGAAAATAAAAATAATTGTGTGATGGAGGAAATCTTGAAAGATGCTGATATACACAGTTTTAATGATAAATTCAAAATGTCTGTATTTAATAAGGTTATTTACTTTTTTGAACACTTAAAAGTTCAGATTTTTATTTACTAAGGAATAAGCAAAGGCAATACAAGCGTTCTTTCAAACATAAACCAGTGTAAATTAGGTTACAGTTTAGCTGTGGGTTATTAAACTATATACAGTGTTATGTAGTATCATGTACAGCAGTACCACGGAGAAGAGAAAGAAGCGCAGATGTTAACAGAAACAGATCCAGGAAATAACTATGGAGATGAAATACACATGAGGTAAGTACTCAGCAGCATAATTCTCAAACACATATGCTGAACCAGGATCAACTCATCTGTCATGGCACGTTGGAGTTGTAGCCCAGTTTGGATTTGTATAATTCTACACCAGGTGAGACTGATTTGATTCAGAGTTTTGAAAGAAATGTTTTTCACAGCTTCTTTATTGGTTGATTGTTCTCTGGAGTGATCAACTATATTTATTTTAAGCAAAATCACTTTAATAAACTGCAGCTATGCCAGGTGGACAGTTTTAATTGTCCTCTAAAGTGTCAGAGAACCCTATTGCACTACTTCTGTAGTTTAAAGTATGCCAAAACTGTAAAGTGCAAAGATGAGGAGTAAAACAATATTAATGTACACACAACTTAAAGGGGTTTTTGTTGACTTCAGGACTCTCCCATTTCCTTTGAAGAGGGCTTGGTGCATTGCTCCTAACTGCACCTTCAAAAATATTCTAGTGAACGCAGCCCAGTGACAATATTATTTTATTGGTTGAAAAAATTAATTTTGAGTTTCTTCAGGATGCCTTACCATGAAGCATACCAGCTTTTCCAATACTATCTCAGAGGTCCCTGACAAGACAACAAGGCAACATAAAACAAAGATGTGGACGATGATAATGAAACTTGATGCGGAGTTTCACAACAAATGAGTTAAAAAATAAACAGAAACCAATTTTATTTGGCTCTATCCACAATGACATTTTTGTAGTCAATTTGATGTCAGTAATACCGTAATTTGGAAGCAAAGTCCTGGTGAAAACAGAGATTGAGCACAAGCAAGGTGCTTGTGTTCCTTCTTGCTGATGCACAAGCAAGAATTCATAGACTCATAGAATGGTTCAGGTTGGAAAGGACGTTAGAGGTCATTCAGTTCCAACTTCCCGGCCATAGGCAGGAACACCTTCCACTACACCAGATTGCTCAAAGCCCCATCCAACCTGCTCTTGAACATTTCGAGGGATGAGGCCTCCACAACTTCCCTGGGCAACCTGTTCCAGTGCCTCACCACCCTCAGAATAAAAAATTTCTTCCTGAGATCTAATCTAAACCTACTCTCCTCCAGTTTAAAACCATTACCCCTTGTCCTATCTCTATGTGCCCTTGTAAAAAGTCCCTCTCCAGCTTTCTTGTAGGGGATCTTCAGGTACTGGAAGTCTGCTATAAGGTGTCCCTGGAGTCTTTTCTTCTCCACGCTGAACAGCCCCAACTCTCTCAGCCTATCCTCATAGCAGAGGTTCTCTAATCCCCTGGTCGTCTTTGAGCCTTCCTCTGGACCTGCTCCAATAGGTCCATGTCCTTCTTATGCTGGGGGCCTCAGAGCTGGACACAGTATTCCAGGTGGGGTGTCAGGAGAGCAGAGTAGACGGGGAGAATCATCTCCCTTGCCCTGCTGGCCACACTTCTTTTGATGCAGCCCAGGATGCGGTTGGCTTTCTGGGCTGTGAGCACACATTGCCGGGTCATGTTGAGCTTCTCGTCCACCAATACCACCAATTCATGCACCATCGTTCCGGTTACAGAAAACCCTCTTTCGCTTGTGACAGGAGGCCCGGCCGGCAGTGTTGTAAGCAGGAAGTGACTCATCCCAGATGTACCACTTAGCATTTAACTACTTTTCTCAATTTTTTAATCACAATGAATTATGCGTCTCCTATGACTGGAATTGTCTGGATTCTCACTTATTACTGACAGTCCATCAAAAATCATTCTATAAGTAAATATTCTGATATGAGGAAACACACCTGAATGTACAGGAGCTTAAATCTACAACTTCCTTTCTTTGTGTCACTCTTCTGGAGCTAGCTGCTTTTTCGTGCCCTAATTTAGAGATACTCAAGTTACCTTCAGGTTTTTCTAGGCCCTTTAAAACTTTAGAGCAAAAGAAATGTTAATCATCTCTCACACACTTTACCCACATTTGCAACTTAACAGACAAATTCTGCAGTGTTCTCTTCCTACAGTTTAAAAATATTCAGGATTTAATGGGGAAACTTGACAAGTGAAGCAGTGGTTTCAAGTGCTGCATGTAAATCTTAAGCACAGAGAATTACGGGCTGATTCAGTCTCTTATATCATTGTATTGTACAAATGAAATATCGTAACACATAGAAGAAAATTTTTAACATTCTCACTGCTATTATTCTCTCTGAAATGTATTTCTCTTCTGCTGATTTTCTGTTGTTTTAACAACATATTGGAGCACTCAAGAAGACTCGGCAATTAAGGTAAAGATTTTTGTTTTCTAGCCAGATAAATTTCAAAAGGTTCAGCACTTCAGACCTGCTCATATAATCATACTACATTTCTGAACTTCCACAGCCATTTCTTCTGACATGCCAGTGCTCCCATGCTTCTTACAAGCAGAAAAGCTGAGGGCTTGCACTGAGCTCCTCAGAACTATCTGAAGAAGCAGAAGAAAGTGCCCTCTTTGTGCTTGTATATATATAGAAGGAGGTACAGAGGTTCACCATACAAATACTCAATGGAATATATGTTTCTTGTGCCTTCTTTATGAGATTTATGCTTTTCCAAGCCAGGGCAGACTTTATTCTGATTACTAGCTATGATCTTTTTGAAATAAACAGAAAGAAGGACTCTACATCATGCAGTCTTCAGACATATTAAGAGCTTTCCGTTATATATTACAAACCGGGGGGTAAAAAAAAAAAAAAAGGCATTAATGTTATTTAGTTATTCACAAGGAAAATACGGTATGCCTGCATGCAGAAATGCATGTATGCACAACAAACACTGTCTGCTTTCTCTGCCTCTTGGTTTGGACTAGTCTTCCTTATGATAAAGTTGACAGTCTTGTGGTATTTCTATGAGTGTGAAGACTTAAAGTATATTTAACAAGAGAAGGGCTTAATCTACACAACACTTCTGAACTTGGTCCAATCTCTCCTAATTAATCACTTGGTCCATCAACCTTCCATTCCCATTGGTATTTTCATAGTACCCCGACAATGGCCAAAGACTAAGACTGCAGAAAAAAAGTAGTTAACATCTTTCTGCTTAGTTCCCAGAACTTGCTTACCAAACAAATATCTATCTCAGCACAAAGAACCTACAAACTGGGGAAAGGGGTGCACATGGAATAAGTCTCCACTTTCTCTGTGATAATTACGCATGAGCTCTTCTGTAAAGATGTACTATAAGGTCACGAGTTATATAGCTATATTATTTGTCTTTCTGAGTTTCCTTTAGCTTGCATGTCCTTCACATTGAATGTACTGGCATTGCAGCCTTCCATTTAATTGATGATCAGCTACCTCGCTGCCTTTCCCATCATTTCTACCTGTCAGAGAAAAAGGTCCTTTTGAAAGTGGCAAGCAGTAAGTTTTCACAAAGTAGCACGTACTTTAAGACAACAGTGGGTGAAAAGGAGGACCACCCATCTTTCTTTAGGTTTTAAAGCAAAGTTAAACTGTGACGTCTAAACTGAACTGTGTTTAGGCCCACTGTCAGGAGCTGATTACTTTTTTGAACTCAGCACTTCTTTGAATTTAAACCATCAGTAGTCCTGTACGTAAAACTAAAGCACAAAGCAATGCTGAATACCCTTAAGGGTCTTTTTTTCTCAAACAGAGAGAAACTACTGACACGAAATTTAATTCTATTATGTAGAATCTACCTTTTTTTTTCTATATGCTTCCTTCCTTTTCCAATCCACTCTGAAATTTTATAACCAGAAGGACTTGTAGAATGCAAAAGTGGAGTTTGCTTTGTAACATCCTTTCATTAGAATTTGTTTCTCTTCCAAATATTTACATCCTAAGAAAATACGATACTGCAGGATTTGTCCCAGCAAACATGGAAAGCAAGATTCTTAGCTGGTCAAAATCAGCAATGCTTCATTGAAGAGATTTCTTGATTCTGCTCTGGCTCCTCTCAACTTTGAACACCACTGTTTTCTGGAACCTATGTCTCAATCTAGGACCTTAGCTGCCATCCATTAGCTTGTTATTTGATGTTTAGAATCTGCTTTGTCTAACTTTGTTGTGGTGTAACCCAGCAGGCAGCTAAACACCAGACAGATTTGCTCACTCCCCCCTGGTGGGATGGGGGACAGAATCGGAAAAAAGGTAAACTCATGATCTGAGATACAGACAGTTTAATAGGAAAGAAAAAGAAGGGAAAATAATCATTATGATAAAAGAATATGCAAAACAAGTGACATACAATGCAATTGCTCACCACCCGCTGACCGATGCCCAGCCAGTCCCTGGGCAGCAACTGCCTCACCTCGACCAACTCCCCCCAGATTTATATGCAGAGCATGACGTCATATGGTACGGAATATCCCTTTGGCCAATTTGGATTAGCTGGCCTAGCTGTGCCCCCTTCCCAGCTTCTTTTGCACCTTCCTCGCTGGAAGGGCAGTATGAGAAACTGAAAAGTCCTTAACTTAGTGTAAGCACTGCTCAGCAACAACTAAAACGTCAGTGTGTTATCAACATTATTCTCATCCTAAACCCAAACCACAGCACTATACCAGCTACCAGGAAGAAAATTAATTCTATTCCAGCCGACAACAAACTTGTCTAACAAGCCTTTTGCCCCGTTAAAACAGATTATATAATCCTAAAAATTGCAGTATGCATGCAAAAACCCTGCAGTGATTCATTTGCTGCAAAATAGGTTGCCAAATGAGAAGAAACAATATTAAAATTGATCTATTGAGACAGCTTAAAAAAGAAAAGAATTCCATAATTTTCAGCAAGTATTCTCCCTGCTGGTCGCCTGTCCACTGAAAATGCTGTGTTTCTGAATTCAGTGCTGTCATAATAGACTGCTATTACAATGTGTTTATTATATACATATATATATTAATTATGCTACAGGAATCAATTCCTCTTAATAGTGTTGGCTGTTTTTCAGTAGCACCTAGAGGTGTGCCTAGCTGAAACTCCATTGTACCACAATAAATGTCTGTCCTTGCCTTCAAGAGATTGTGGTCAAAAGGAGAAAAACTAACAAGTAGTGGGGAAGAAAAATAAATGTGGTAGGAATGATAAAGGGTTAGTTTAACACTAATATAAATTGGTGTAAAAAAGCTCAGGTCACAATTTCTTACTTGCTATAGACTGGGAGATGGCGATATTGTGTACTTGAAATGTCAGAAAGGGGCCTCCTTTATTTATCCAGGAGCTTAATGAACTGAGAGGTACCTTATTCCTGCAAAATTTATTAGTTAATATGCTCTTCAAATACTTCAGATCATACAAACAAATCCCAATAATATTATGCTATTTATTGCTTTCCAGAATATCTTCTTTAAAAGCAAAGGCAAATATTTTTCAGGTTTGAGATTAATTTGGAAAAAGATTGTAAAAGATTTGTGGGTATGCAGATATATCTGAAATTTGGTCTCTAAGTCCCCAGTATTAGGTACCCAAAAAAATAAAAAATGAAAATAGTAACACTATCCCCAAAGTTTGAAGAAGGTAAACACAAAGTATCTAGTACACCTGGAATTTAAAAAATCCCTCCAACTAGAAGCAGACATTAAAAAACTATTTGAATGTTTAAAAGTCTTGAATAAAGAGCAGTAATAAATTTACAAGTCTTAAACCAGCTTCACAAAAGATATGAGCAAACACAAAACCAAAAGATATGAACATAGATTAGCTGATGACGAAGAAAATAGATATAACAACAGTTGCTTCCATAAAATATACAAGCTCATGATGCACTTTAAATATGAACAAGACAACTTTTAAATTTGGATCAATTGCTCTAAATTAATATACATTTTTGGTGCCTAGATTTAGAAAAAAAATAATTTCTAGAAGACTCCAGCAGCATTTATGGCACTTCACTGACTGGTAGGAAAGTAGGCAGCTACTAATTCCTTTACACTTCACATACAGAAGTAAACAAAATTCTTATGTTAAAACAGACAGGATTAAATTCCTGAACTGAATATAGGGCAGCGAAATCAACATAAGGAAACTAGAAAAGAAAGGCAGGAAACAACTTATGAGTAAACTAGGAATTTGGCAACCAGGATTAGTGTCATAAAGATCAGGCAATTTATAGTGCTAGTATTGATAGAGAAGTAGTTATGCTAGATGTGATCTATGGACACCATTCGGTAACTTTGTAGGTGTACGAGTATTGCATTAATATTGATTCCATTATTATCATATAGATTCTTTTTCTCCATTTTTGTCCACCTGGATCCAAATACTGAAAATTAATATGAGCATTAATTGCTACTTTTAAAAATGTTTTACTGATTTTACACTGAAGATGGGAATACTTTCAACTTAAAGAAAACGACATTAAATCTTCCAAGGCAACTAGCTGAGTAAGCAAATTGTTCAGCACATGAAAGGAAGTGTCATGACAAACAAGACTATTAAAAAGGACCCTCCAGTTATCTTCTGGCCATTGGGTGCCATTATCAGCTTCAATGAAGTAGCAAATGCTAATTAGTCCCTGTGGGTAAAAGGGGCAGTTCCAATAACAACCATAATGTCAAAGGCAAATAATGTTATAAATGTAATTGATAACTATGTTCTTGCATCAGCTACCAGACCAAAATGAGTTTTTCATCAACACCAACACTTCAGGATAAAAATAAGAGGATAAGAAATAAACAAGTTGTCAGACAAGTGCTGCAGGAAAATTAAATAGTAGGCTGGCTTGATTTTCTTAGCTGATACTGTGACAACGGCAACAAAACAAGACTTTTATCTAAATGTTACAGAGATGTCAGAAATTATTGTATTTTCAGAGATTTTAGTTTTTATTCATTAAGGCTAAGAGAATTATTTTCTGATTGTTGATTTCCCTCAACACACATTCATATTTCAGACTTTCCTTTCAGTATCTCCGTTATAGAGATTTTAAAATGTGTGTATATTTTTTGAAAAATACTTAGAAAACTAGTTGCATCCTATACAATCCAAGTCTAAATTTCAACATCCCAGAATTTTGTTTATATTTCTATGTATTTTTTAATACATTCAGTAATTAACAAGAAATTTATGAAAGCATAAAGTATGAAGAATATTAAGATTTTTTCCCCTTCAAGTGCCTTCTCCAAACTCATATATTACATTATCAATTGCTGCTCACACCTTTTCCATCATTCCTTTACGTGATCCTTGCACAATACCAATGACGAAAAATACTAGTTTATTAAATAAGCCATTGGAAAAGATCTGTGGACAAAAATCACCTTGTTGCTTAAACTGTAGCTTGGTTCTTTTCCTTCTGTTAGTTGGTCCTACTTTTTTCCCAATTACCTCTCCTTCTCTGTGTTGCCTACCCTGTACTGAAGAAGGCCATATCATAGTAACTCCTTTTCAAAGTGTTATGGGTTCCATATTAAACCAATTTGCTTTTTATCAGCCACTTTCCTATTGGAATCCTCTTTCAAAACCTCATTTCTCTGGTAAATAGAATCTTTCTTATAATTTTCAGACTAAATATATTACTAGACAGCTCATATGTATTCTAGTATCAATGTTATTAATTTCCTTTTTTTCCTTACCTCCTTGCCTGCACTTCTCAGGCTTCCTTTCTGTCTCTGCTCTTCAGACAGGCAATCCAATTTGCTGATCAGTCTGGTATCTCCTCTTCTAGTTTGACACAGTCTTCAGTCCATCTTTGCTGCATGTGAATGACCACAAAAGTAATTTTTATTTGATTTACATGAGGATGTCTTGTATACACTAGCCTTGTCAAAAATCATTATTCTTTTTCTCTGTCTTTGAGACATGGCCTGAATCTGTGGAATACTACATACATTGCAGACACATTAGCAATCAAAAATATTCTGGTAGACTAAATTCACTTCTGGGACGACTCTTCCATTTTATGACAGACATAGCCCATGATCTTGAGTAAATCACTGAATACAAGGCTGAGGAATTGAAGTACAACTGGAATCTAATCACCTAGTTGTGGCTGAACAGATTATAGAAAGGCAGTGGTTAATACCTCAACACATTATTATAGTAATGCTTCACCACAGCTATAAGAAAACTTAGATAAATAAATTAAGACTGTCCTTGCTCAGACAAGCTAGCTCCCATGTTTAGAACTGGTAGTTTATTAGAGTTTAGAAAAGACCGTATAAAATGCCTGCACATTTTAATCCTTTCCACATTGAACTTTAGATTAAAAACACATGGAAAAAGAGAAGATATTCCTCACTTGTTTGTCAAGGGATGAAAAAGAACAAGAAATTATGGTTCAGATTCTGATCAAAAACATTTCTCTGGTCTTACTTTATTTGCTAGTACCCTGGTGCTACCTAAATCATTCCCACTGTTTTTAAATCTGGTGGATTTCTAAGCCATGATGAAAATTCCAGTATTTAAATTGCTTGACATTAAACTGGAAAATATATCTGGGAATATTCTGTCCAAATTGAAATGGGGAATGCTATGATGCTGGATCAGATTACCTGTGATTTCAGAACAAAATTATTATATTGCATACATTATCAAGAGGAAAATAAACAATTTGATTGTGGGCTTAAATAACTAACTAACTCTATGATTCTTTCATGTGTTTAGGATTCTTTCCTGCTATGACAGAATGCCTATTCTGGAGTATGGAGACAAGCCAGAACACATGACAAGTATTCTGTGACTTTCCCCAAACACACTGAACAGCAAAAAAATAAGAGGCTCTGCAAAAATCAGCACAAGACCCCATTTGCCATTCTTCTCCTTCAAAGCTAAGGTTACTGCTTTTATACAACTAAGAACAGAAAAATGTATTTTTTTCCTGGAGCATTTATTTGAAATAACAATTACCGTTGATTTATGCCAGTTAATGATAAGGATGTGACCCTTAATTAGGTTTTTTTTTTCAACTGCAATGCTTATTTGACAACTGTGTAAGAAAATAACTTGCATCTAAGCCTGAACTTTTCTGATAACACAATGCTTAGTCCATTTCCATAAGCTAAGCAATTTGTAGTTATGGTACAGAGCAAAAGTGTTGTGACATTGGATCAACAAACATGTGCTTATGAGAGATGTTCTTTTCAATTACTTGCAAAACTGACTTTATCAACAGATTTATCATTCTCTGCTTAGCAAAACTGACCACCTGACACAGCAAATGAGTCTAGCATTTAAATATTCCAAACTCATTGATAATTTAGCATGCAGAAGTATAGTAATCTCTTCCGTGAGTGAAAGGATAAATGCAACATAAGGCCTACATATTTTTATGTGAAAATATGGTCTGTTTTGTGAACATTCATGATCAAATATTTTATAAGTTTTTCTCCATCTTTGTGGTTCAATGCTGCCATATTGTGCTGCTTGCCTCTAATGAAGTAATTAAAAAAAATGACAGCAGAAAGCATCAGGAGAGTCTTTTGTTCTTTCTGAGAATTAGTAAAAGTATATGTGGAAAAAACACAGGCATCAGACTCCCATATGCGTTAAACATAGATTTATCTTGACATAATCCCTTTTGCCAGAAAGAGAAGCAGAGAGAGCTATATTTGGGAAAACCACTCCTGACTTAAAGTATACACAATTCTAGTTATGAAAAATTCTGACAAAGTCTTACTTATTAAAATAGGCAAGGGTAGTCACACGAGTTGTAATGTAGTTGATGCATTTGGGAACTTCTGCCTGCAAAATAGAATTCTCTTTCACAAAGCACCCAAATATTCTATTAATCTGGAATAAATTTATCATCCTTAATATTCCCCCTTGCCATCTCCTTTTGGTCTTCATATTTCTAACTGAGATAATTTTTCTGTTACTATCTTGTATTTGGCTTAATAGTTTTCCACTACAGAAGATGTCTGTGTTGTGCATGGAGGCTAAGTAGCATAATGAGATTTTGGACCATGATAGTTCTGCATCATAAACTAAACACAAATAAAACACCAAAACCACTCCTGGTTAAAAAAAAAAAAAAAAGAAAAAAGAAAAAAACCCCATTAAAAATAAATAAAAAAATCAATATTCAAAGCAGTCTTTATTTGCCCCAAATCATTGGGGCATTCATGATCTCTTTATAGGTGGTACAAATCAAACCACCTCACCAGCTTTTCAGTAATAGGAAATGCTCCACACTTCCTACTTAGCCCCTTTCCAAAGCACTTCTATGATGCATTTGTTCATCAGCTCTCAAGTCAACACAATGTTATGTAGGTGAAAATAAAATAAATGAATTGGCAAAAAAATCCTTTGGATGTAATCATGGTGCAGCCATGGGGAAAGGCATTAGTAGAGAAGCCCTTAATAGTTTACAGACCTCTGCAACAGATTAAGAGTTGATGCTCATGAAAATAGTTTCTAATAAAGAAACCTAAAGGAATAAAAGATGCAGCAGCATATACTTAGAGAGATTCTGAAATACTGGACAATCAAAGAGAAGACAGAAGATGGTTAAAAGAGCTGAGAATAAAATCTTCATGCAATCACTGATCCTTTGGTATTAAAGGAAGCTTTAAAATGCTACTTCTGTATAATTTTACCTCACTTGTTATAAAAAATATTATGAAAATGCATTCTTTCCCCAGTGCCCTTGCAGCCTACAGGTAGAACTGAACCCACTGCTTCCGTTAATAGGGAAAATATTTATATTGTCCCTGTAAAATAAATAATTGTCAACATCAAATTGCAAGAGGTAGGAGACCTCTTCATTAAAAAAATATAAGAGCAGAAATATGTGTTGTTTTAATGAATTATTTGCCAGTCCTAGAACAAGGGGTTTATGTTCCTAAGAGTCTATTGCCAGTTATGAAAATAGTAGTTGAAAGTGCCTCAGAAGTAAGTTACTTCTATCAATGGGTGTGAAAAACGTTTCAGTCCTCCATCATTAATAGTGCATAAATGTTCCTCTAATAGGTCCAATAATGACCCTTGATTTTAGTCTTGTTATTTCTTTTACAGTTTTTGTAAAAATCAGTCTTTAGGAATCTTGTCTTGTAACACAGAAACAGTATTTGCATTTCACTAGTATGTAGATTCAATTATAATTAAAGGAGGTAAAAAAGACAAATCTTATTGTGACAACTTATATTTGTATGTACTTCCATAACATAAATAGTAAAATATAAATGAAATGTCTCTATGAAATTGCATGAAGGTTAACCTGAAGGGAAAAGTGACTCAAGACTAAATAAATAAATAAATAAATACATAAATAGATATAAACAGGATGATATCAACAACCTGTAGAGAAGTAAAGAACAAAACCTAGTTCGTATTTTAAAAATAAAGCAATCAGAGTTTCAGGTGAGTATTGAAAATCCTTTAAACTTGACCTCAAGGTAAGACAACCTTTAGGATTTTTAAGCTGGCTTCTTTCATAGTGATGCACCTTAACAAAATTTTATTTGCCAACACTGTTGAGCAGCTACTAACCCATAAAAACCAATACTGCATATAACCTCTGAAAATAAGCCCATTTTTTATACAGGAACTTCAGTAAAACCTATGGATTTTTACCATTAGGCAATCCAATTTGAAAGCTTGGGCATGTGCAAATTTTTGTTTGCATATATATCATTACAATTTAGAAAGATTCATGGAAATAGATACATTCATT
The DNA here is from genome assembly GCA_013398295.1 of Chionis minor. NCBI lineage: Eukaryota > Metazoa > Chordata > Aves > Charadriiformes > Chionidae > Chionis > Chionis minor. Next base: position 93,183 of record VZSF01002917.1, on the reverse strand, counting down.
CATAAAGGTGAATGTTCAAGCACTGAGCAACTAACTGCATATATTCACAAAATATGCATGTTATAAGTCATTAATTTAACTAGACATACCCAAGAAATAGTGTATTTTAATCTCTTTAATCACATTAACTATGCTAATATGGTTTTGAATTGTAATTTGATTGCTCATTTTTGGAAGAAGTGATTTATCTTTCAGATAAATACTGCACAGTTCTGTTTTGTTAAGTGACTAAGATAGACATTTGTGTGAGTGAAGGACTGAAGCTCTCACCATAATTTTCAGTGGTAAGTGTCCTATTTCAAAACGTGAAAGCTTCACTTTCATTTTCAACTTAAACTGAATACAAGAAGTTGTGCTAAAAAATAAGATTTCTCTTGGATAGCTCTCATTGCTCAGATTGAAATAATAATGCAATGATTTTGGCTGTTGCTAAAGTGTCTGCACTTTCAGAGTTGCTCCACCCAGCTGTGATGACACCATAATTATGGCAGCACACAAAACTTTACAGTCAGGAGTAGTGACATTCTAGTTGACACAAAAAAGAGAAACACACAGGTTCAAAATAAGAAGAGCATTAACTCAGAATTGCTTTTGTTATATCTCTTCTTTGGTGGAACATATAATGAACGTTAGATGTTCTCCTTTGGTAAGGAAACAGACACACATTTTCTGCCACATACTTACAGACTAATTTAAAACCCCTGGGGTAATTTAGGGGAAGTACTCATAAAGCTTAGCTCAAACCTAGTCTAAGCTTCCTCGGTAATCAATTTTAATCAATGGAGAGGAGTCTAATTTAGAGTAATTTTCTTTCTGACTAACTTCTAGATGTCTAAAAGATTTGATGATGAGTTTAGTACAGGTGTTAATAAAGATGGACAGGTGTCTTCACAGGCTTCCACAATTCATCATAAGCAAGCTATCTAAAATGGGTGAGCTGGATTGCCCCAAGTCTATCATGAATGACTGAATTGCTGTTCCAGCACACAATAAGTCTGTGGAAATGCCTGTCTTGCCAGAGGCATTAGAAACAGCCAGCATATTCTGGCTACCCAGCTCTTAAATTCCCAAATTGAGCTGCTTTCAAGCCCGTCCATAACTATTCCAGTTGTCTTCTGGAAGAAGGCATCTCTATCTAATGGACATAATGGGAGCCCTGCCTCACTAGGCTCAGTTTATAAATATCTGGCTGAGATTCTTTCTGCGGGCACTGGTTGCTTTGGAATAGACCAAGTAAGGTTGTAAGGTTATAAATCTAAGGGGTTTGCTGTCTTGCCTCTCTCTCCCACCCCCATCCCCCTCTCTTTTTATGTATAAAAAAGCTACTATTAAAATGTTAACATTTTTTAATAATTGTCTGGACCCCCATGAAAACAACTAATAAGTAACAGTAAAAGTAAAAAAAAAAACCCAACCAACACCAAAACACAAGACAAATATAAAATTAGAAGAGTTCATTTCAGGAAAGTTCAACTATTTCACAAGCTGACCTCACTATATTGATACAGTGCATTAGACTTAAAGCTTACTTTAAGATAGAACAATGACAAATACCTGTAAACCCTTTAGAGTAAACAGAGGAAAACATTATTTCCTTTGATATTTACCTTATGTTTATTAGTGAAGATAAATGAATTCAATATTAATATTAAGCATGCTCCATGGTTAATAGAATTTGAACAATTATGAATCACAATTAAACATCTTGGAGACATGTAGAAAAACAAATAAAGGCTGGAAGACACACTGCCATCTAGCGATGTGATAAAAAGTTAACCACATCATACATCAAAAAAATTCTTGGTGGTGGTATAGAGAAGTAAACACAATTCTCAAAGAAGAGATAATGAGCTAAAGCATAACAGACTTTGAAACTGGGAAGCTGATTTTCTGATCCATTTGAAAAATAATCCTTTTAATGATACCATGCTTCAGTATGAGATAGATCTGCTTATAAAGAGACAGATACATATCTCTAAGAAAGTGAAACATTCTCTTAGAAAAAAATTTGTATTACTGAACATAATTATAATTATGTTTTCTACAATAAAATCAAACAAATATAAAGGAAAATTAATCAGACTAAACTGATATCAATTAAAAGTAATTGCTTCATTGTTGGCTCTGAACTCCAGCATCTGTGTTGCTGTGCTTTGTTGTTATTACATTATTCCACAGATAGAATGCTGAAACGTTCATCAGGATATACTTGATGATCTGACTCCATTTCAGGGTAACCTTTTTTTCTGCTACACTGTGAAAAGAAAGCATCTCTCTCCCTCTTCACAAAAAGAAACTTTCAAGAATCTCAAGTAATGCTATGTAGTGCTGGCAAGTATTGCCTGTTTAAAGGCAAGCCCTGTACCTCAATTGATCTAGTACAACATTTCTAATGAGCTTTGTATCTGAAGTCATCAAAGAGTAATCTCAGAACTATAATGGTATTTTTTGAGAGTTAATTGCTTCACTAATGGTGACTACATATCAATTGTGTGAATCTATTGTATTCATCATACATATCCATTGTATGTATCCATTGTACTCACCATTAGTAAAGCAATTAAAACTCAAAAAATATCATCATAGTTGTGAGAACACTCTTTGATGAATTCAGATACAGAATTCATTACAAATGTTGTACTAGATCAACTGAGAATTCATTCTATGACAGTAATTGCACTAGTGAAAGGGTTAAATACAATTCGTCTGAGGAGGGAAAGATTTAAGATAAAAATTAACAGGGAAAAAGCAAGAATGTCTGGAGCAAAAAGAAATATGTTGCAACAACAAGATAGCTTTTAGATATTATTCTGTGCATACTATAAAGAGGAACAAAAATAAAACAAGATACAAGGAGCTAAGGAATAAATATTGATATTGCAGCAGCAATTGACTTGACATCGTAATCTCTTGTCACGCTGCACAGTGTCTCTTACTCTTGCATTGACATACAGCAGCTCCAAATGTCATCCTAATTATACTGGCGGAGCAAAGTGTCCTTAGGGAAATACAAAGTGGAAATAAACAAACACAGTCTTCCCATGCTGTGGGAATGGCACTTACACTTCCATTTTAGTGTCGAGGAATACCACACTTCATTTGGATCTAAAACATTAGCCATTGCTTATTTATTTGGCTGCTTTTGCCTTCAGTATACACTATAGCTATCCACATATGTGATGATGATGTTTCTCTGCAAAAAGCCTTGCTATTTTTTTCAAATCTATGTTCTAAGCAAAATATATGCCTTATTAAGGGCCAGATGAATTACTAAAAACAAAAGTACACTTCATTATAATCTCAGATTTATTTTTTCTCGTACTCTTTTTGACTAAATATATGGACCCCTGTTGTCACAAGACCAATGTTTTAATTTATTTTCCTCACAAGATGCTTGTGAAGCAGGACTGTATGATCAATCCCTTCAAACAGATGAAGAATAGATGCACAGAAAGAAAAAGGCCAGATCTTCAGAAAACATAGCCATTACGATTCTTACCAACAGGAGAAAAACACAAACCAATTCCTCTTTGAATGAAGACAGACATATACAAAGAAAAATTTCCTTGCAGAGGACTGAAACTACACATTTCCAGACAAGGTAATGCTATAAAGCCAAGCTTCTTTTCACCTTTGAGGAAAAGAAAATGTAGTAGCCAGATACATAGAAACGGAGGAGGAGGAGGAGGAAGAGGAGTAGCCACCACTTGTGACTTCAGATATCTCCTGGAGTGGCTCTTCCTAGATTGGAAAGAGTTGCAGTGCTATAGCACAGTCCACAGAACAGAAATTTGCTAGAAGGGACAGCAGTACACGGCATTGACCAGCGTGCAGAGCAGACTGACACGTTTCCTTCCCTAAATTCTTGCAGAGGGAGTTTCTACACCTGGAACTCACAGATGTTCTTTTTTATATGTTCAGCCACCATAGAAGCTTTTATCTTTATTCTAGCAGGGCATTTATTTTTGGTTGTGGGGGAAACTGCCCACAGAAAATTACTCTCCTTTCCATAGTACATACAACCTATCACATTTTATAGAGTAGTTCACATTCACTTTCATCATAAAGCTTTCAAAGGGCCATACCGCATAGAAAGGAAGGTTGTTCTCAGAAGTGAAACAAGATGGTTACCTCAAAAAGTGCTAGCTCCATATGTCAAAATTATTTCCTTAGTGGAAAAAGTTGAGAATAAATGAAAGATTTGAGCAGGAGCCAGGGGATGTACATCATCCTTTTCTCACAGAAATTGAACAGGATGGCTTGGATCAACAATATTTTTCCTAGGTAGCCTTCTCATTGATAAGAAATATTTATACACGGTTGCAGTAACTCCACAGATGTGCAGACATGAGCTTTTTGAATGTATTATGTTGGCGAGCTCTATTTCTCTCTTATGAGTCACACCCTCACTGTCCTCTGAGGGTTTATCAGAACAGTGGCAGCATGGAAAGAATTTTCATTTTGCTTTAACTTCTCTGATACAGCCTCAAACCAAAGTTTGTGGTTTCAGTTCTGCTGTTTTCTTCCATTATTGTGCCATTGTCAACAGAATAACCTGAACCAAGAGAAATAACATAGAATTAGAAGAGATTTATTGTTAAACTGTTCCGTAGCTTCTGTGCTGAAAAAATGTAAGTCAATATAAACTTTAAAGCCCTTAGCATGTAACAGAGTATTAGTTTAGAAGCCATTAAGTATAATCCACACGATTGTTACTTTACCGCAGTTAAGAAAGTTTTCAACTAGATCTATGAATATAGGCACAGTGTTATATTAGAAAAATAATATTGAATGTAGCAAATAACTTCTAACTCTGCCTGGCATCCACTGGTAATAAACTGTGTACAGTGGTATATAAGGGCTTGATGTATTACATTATATGCCATTGTAATTGCATACTGTTACATGCACATCATAAAATGTATTACATAACGTATTCTTGGACTCTAATTCACAACATGTATTGTTGAGTAGAAATTTATTTCTTATTTAATTCTGAATGATTTTTCCTTAATCCATCTATAGATTAATAGAAGCAAAATATAGATAAATGAAACCAACCACAAATAGCAAAATAGTTAGACACCACAGATAACTGATTCCATGTAAATTGTCATTTAATGTATAATATGATTGTTTAAAATTTAGATTAAAAAAAAGAACAACAAAATCAAACAAACAACTTGCTATCATAGCTGTTCTGGAAAAGGGATTTCCTTGGTTCTTAGGCATCTCCAAAACTCTGAGCTCTCCTTTGTGCCCTATCCACAATCCTTGCTATCTCTTTGTTCCCTTTTTTTATATCACCACTGTAGTGCTCTAAAAGCAGAAGACAGGAAGTAAGAGGTTTTTGGGGTGAAAGTGCCAAACTTTTTCAAAAACATGGCTACACTGTTGTTGCCATGCAGTGTTACCAGCACTGACCCTCCATCTGGAATGGCAGGTGAAAGACACTTGGACAAAGCAACCTTTCATGCTGTTCTAATTCCAGCCCTGTCTTGGAAAGCCATCTCAATTGAAAGATAAGACTGGAAGACAAGACTGAATCTTTGATCAGTTGATTTGCAAAGGTAAAAAAATAGAATTAATATAAGAAAAGAAGCAGCAAGGTGGGTAGAAAGTTGGCTAACGGGCCACACTCAGAGAGTAGTGATCAATTGTGTTTACTCAGGCTAGCAGCCTGTCACAACTGGGATTCCCAGGGACTGATACTGGACCCCATGATGCTCAACACCTTCATAAATGATCTGAATGATGGGATAGAAAGCACCCTCATCAAGTTTACCGATAACATCAAACTGGGCAGTGAGGTGAACTTGTCAGAAGGGAGAGCCGTATTGCAGAGAGACCTGGACAGGCTGGAACAGTGGGCTAACAAGAACAGTATGAAGAAGATCAAAGGGCTGGTGAACTTGCCCTATGAAGAAAGACGGATGGAGTTGTCTTCTCTTCCCAGAGGAGAAGGCTTGGGGAGGACCATCACAGTATTCCAGTACTTAAACGGCAGCTACAAAGAGGATGGAGCCTCTCTCTTCACAAGTAGCCACATAGAAAAGACAAGGGGCAACATGTACAAGTTACACTGAGAGAGGTTTCATCTTGATATAAGAAATAAATTTGTTATAGTAAGAACAATTTTTTGCTGAAACAGCCTCCCCAGGGACAGTTCCTTGGGGTTCCCATCACTGCTGGTTTTCAAGATGTTACCGAACAAGGTGCTAGATACCCTTATCTAAGCTCCTTTTCCCATGAAAGGCTGGACCAGATGATCTTTCAAGGTCCATTCCAACCTCAGCTGTTCTATAATTCTATGAAAAGGTAGTAACTGTAACCAGAATGCTCAGCTAGGTGATTTGCAGAGATTCTAGACAATGTTGATGAAGAGTGCATTACTGGGGAGCAATGGTTTTACGGCCTCCTAGGGTAAGAGGGGTGCAATGTGAAAAACAATTCAACTGAAAATGAAGTGTGAGGCTTTGCAAAAATTAAATAGATCTATATTAGCTCCCATCACTCTAAGCAGTTGTTTGTAAAACAGCTCACATTCCTGCTCCTCATTCCCACTAGAACATCTGCTTTTCAATGTAGTTATTATCTCTACCACAGAAATCAGAAGTCTGACAGGTCAGATTTTGCTGAGGAGTAGAGAGCTGCTCAGCTTCCCTGAGTCAAGACAGCTATTGGAAGAGAGAAAGCCACCAGAACACCATCTTAACAAGGTTGCTAAATGCTTCTTATGGTCTTATTGCTTCTTTAATGCCTCATTGAAAGGTATTCGCTTACTGAATGTACATAAGTAGGGTAATCTGCATATTTAATATTCACAAAATTATACCCCTCTAGAGCTAATGATTTAAAATAATGATCCCATTTATGACAGAGAAAAGGTATTTAAATAAAATATAGCTATAATTTATTTCACAGTTGATTTGAAACACATTGTTGAAATGAATGCTTTGGGCTGCCTGGTAAAAAAATTAAATGAATGAAAAATCAGTCAAAACTCTTAACCTTTCTAACAGTGTGTATTTGGGACAAAGGAAAGAGAAAGACTGTGACTGAAATCTGTATTACCACAGTGATTTCATGTTTTCCACTCTCACGTCTACCGCACCACTGGAAACTCTTTAAAGAATATAATGAAAATAACATCCCTGTAGGTAATTATAGCAGGAAATGCTGCAGTCAATTGACCACACCTCCTGTCACATGACAGAGAGGTAATCTTTCATCCTTCTTTCCTGTCAGCTGAGAACAAAAATAAGGAGCAGTTTTTGTCAGCATACCTGTATGTCACAGTAATCATTGCTCTCAGTGGAGCAGCTAAAGTCAGCAAATTGGCATTCATTTTAAAACATTTTCAACAGTTTCCACTGACTCCTATGCATATGTCTCATTCGAGTGAATCCATTGAAGTCAAACGGCTTACTTACTGAGTCAGCTAAAGTCAATGGGAATGGAAGTAACTCCCATGTAATCAAACCGAGCTTATATGTGAAAATGCAAGACTAACTCTATTCAATAAACAGCCCTGAAGTCCTTTTATATAATTTAAATATGACTTTACCTGGAGAGTCATCACCTTCCTTTCACTGTAACCCTTACAACTTCATACACTTTGAACCTGGCAGAAAATGAACTCTTTCAGAGAATCTGTGAGTTGCCAAGATTACAGATATTATATGCTAGTTAATCAAGTACATTATGATTCTTTCAGACATACACACTTTGAGAAAGAATAACTTCTCAAAATTCAGACTGGCTTTTATATATTCTGCATAAACAGAAAACACATAAGAAGCATTTTCCAAGACAAAAATACAGAGAAGTCTGTGTTGCTTTAGTTTGAAAGCTTGGAGTGCAAAATATTTGAATAAAAAAAATCAGGAAGTACCTGAGAAAGTCAGGATGAAGCGAGGAGAGGTATAAGGAGCTGAAATGGAGACAGAGTACCACAGTTAAAATACCTTATGAGATGAGTTTTGGATAAAACAAGTTAGACAGTCTGATACTAAAGTATCCGATATGCATAAATTATGTGTTTTAGCATTTGTCCTTTTGAAATTGCTTTTAGTCTTATTTGTCACTTTCTGTAGGAAAAGGTATGCTTTCAGACACCCCATTGCTTCATCAACACACACATGCAAAAAACAGAGAGAGAAAAAAAAGTCATCACTGACCAACAGAGAGCATGTTTCTGGATTGAACTGTTTCGCTATGAATGAAATAGAAAACCAGTCTCTTTGATGTCATTATATGCTACCTTCTAAAGAATAGTCATTTTGAAATGGCTTTTCACTATCATCTTTAACAAACGTGTTCCCTCTACAAATTCAGATATATCATTCTCTTGGCAAAAAACACAACTTGGAAGGGAAGAAACATGAAATGACATTATGTGAGTAACTATGTTAGGTTTTCAACTATTTTTTCTGGAGTCTCATTCAAAGCAAGAAAGTGGCCCTGAACATTTTTCTAAAACATTTCAGTAGCGTCTCTTCCAAAAGATTATGTAGCATATGTTCTTTTCTTTTTGGTTGTAACCTGAACACTGATACATTGTAGCTCGTAAGAATATCCTGCTACTTTGAGCAGAGATGCTGGAACTTTTGTCTTCTTTGTAATGTAAGATCAGGACACTTGGCTGGAGAAAGTGGGGTTTTTTAACCAGCTTTGAACGCTTCTCCTTCTTCTTCGAAGAGCTCCCTAGTGCCAAACCAAATTCAGGTAGGGAGAAATAAAAGGTCAACATCTCTAATGCCCCCATTAAATTCCTTTGCACTACTAGTTCAGGTCCTTCTAACCCCTTCTGAAATATGATGTAGTTTTGAGAGATTGCTTGCAGTCCCTTTCCCTTCCCAGCTGCCACAAATATCCTTATAGCATTTCCATGGGGGAAATGGGATTGAATACCCTGAGGCAGAGAGCAGACCTGAAGGTGAGCGAGTGTTGTTGCTACGCTGCCACCACCAGCTCTAAAAAGAGCAGACTAATTTTTCTGGCTATAACTTGCTGTTTGATGCCTGAAAATGCCTACAAGAAAGTGAAAAGCATGAGGGTGTTAGAAGTGGACAAAGCACAACACTGTTTATCTTGGCAAGGGCTGAAGCTCTGCACGAGCTCAGAGGCACAACTCTGTATCCCTGAAAACTTGGAGTTTAAAAATGCATAGAGAGTTAGATGACAGCTGAGTGGGTGTTTTAACAATCACAGGTTTGGACCTAAGTTTTTGAATTTCACTAAAATCCCATTTTTAAGAGCCTTAATAGCATCCCATCCATAATAAGTGACATATAACTAGGACTAGTGAGGTTAAATTGAGAAAAAGAAATGTCTTTTCCATAATATATTCCAAATAAATATTCTCTTCCCTCAGCGTGTCAACAGTTGTCAACCACTGGCAATAAGTATTCCAGTGAAAACTATAATGGCTTCTTGTTTTTTTAGGTATTCAATTACCCTTTTTCAGAAATAAAACATTAAGTATTAGCAAAGTCATAGAAACAAAACACTACAAAGCGAAACAAAGCCCAAATATCCATCAACTCAACAAAGGGAGCAAAGGAATTCAGAGACAACTGGAAGATGAAAGTGATATGAAGGTAGAAGCAGAAAAACATTTTTTAAAACATAAAATCTGTGTCAGTTCTCTCACCTCTTTAGTAGGACTTCTTACTCATGCATATAATTGTGTTAAAAAAAATTATAGTGAGTCTTCTGTGATAAATCTCATCCTTTAGAAATGCTTCATTATATTCTCTTCATCGTGTAAGTACAGGAAATTATCCAAGCATTTTACTAAGTTTGATTTTCTCTTGAACATGAACCAGCAATATGTTGCAGCAAAGAAGGCTAATGGTGTCCTGGGCTGAATTAGGCCTTGCCAGAAGCTTGAGAGAGGTGATCCTTCACTTCTACTCAGCACTGGTGAGGCTGCGTCTGGAGTACTGTTTCCAGTTCTGGAATCCCATTTCCAGTTCTGAAATCCCTAGTACGAGAGAGATATAGACATACTGGAGACAGTCCAACAAAGGGTGACAAAGAGAAGGCCCAGTGGGATCTTTTCCATTTATATAAATACCCAAAGTGAGAGCACAAAGAAGGCAGAGCCAGGGCCTTTTCAGTGGTGCCCAGTGACAGGACCAGAGGCAATGGGCACAAATTGAAACACAGGAGGTGCCGTCTGAACATTAGGAAATACTTTTTCGCTGTGAGGGTGACTGAGCACTGGCACAGGTTGCCCAGACAGATGGCGGAATCTCCAACCTTGAAGATATTCAAAAGCCATCTGGGCACAGTCCTGGGCAACCAGCTGTAGGTGACCCTGCTTAAGCAGAGGAGTTTGGCTAGAAGATCTCCAATGGTCCCTTCCAACTTCAATCATTCTGTGATTCTTTGATTTTGGATAGAAGTCTTAAAAATAGAAATAAGAACCATAGGTGTTATCCCATTGATAATTATGTTGAAATTGTGATCTATGGGCTAAACTTCACTGGATTTCCAGATATAAATCTGATCTATAAAGCCAGAACTATACTGCCAGCCAATGGATTAATATGATATACTAATTGCCTAGGAAAAGGAACATATATTTTCTGTTCTAGTAACTTATAAGAAGAGGACTCTGTTCTATTTGAGATTTTTACACACCATACCATATGCAATATATTAGAAAATAAAAAAAAAAAATTATGTGTGTAGATATGTATGTATGTGTTTGAACAGTTACACAATAAATGCATATCATCCACTAATGGGCCAGCTAATTCAAATAGGACGCTTTATTGTACATTACTAGTATGCAATTACATAATGAGAAAAAGTGGCATTTCCCTTTCTTTTCTATACTTGTTCAGAAATTAAGTTCAGCAGATTCTTTGAAATGAAGAAGGATTGAATTTATTTTTCTTTTAGAGAACATTGTAATTTCTTTTGTATATTTCTAAATGAACGGTGTGGTGTAGTTCATTTCATTTCTATGGTGAATCTCTTATTCCCTAGTTTTATAGAGAGACAAAGGCAATTTCAACAAGTGCAACGTGTTTTCAGCTAAGCCTATGTCTACAGTGCAATTACAACTGGAGTATTTTGCAGCCGAAACCCCCACAAAATCTTGAAATAAACTACAATGTGTGAAAAGCATGAGAGTGGTTGTATAAAAGTACATATTCCATCTCAGGAGCTACCACATATACTGCTATTTGTGTCCTGCTGTGTTATGTTCATTTTAAACATTTGCTGCCTACGTTAACTAGACTAAAGCAGTATGTGTCTGTACCAGTAATGACCAAAACTCACTGTACGTGTATCTCCACACCATGTTCCAGACTCCGGTAGCCTGTGAGGCCATGAAGAGAGGCAGATTCCTAGCTTCATAGTCTTGTACATATACAACAGGGTAGCCCTTTTATTTGGCTCCACCAAAGGGGCTGCGCATGTCAGGGACCTCGAAGCTGCACCATGTTCAAGTTGACGTCCTTCAAAACAAAGCTTTGCTAATATATCAGTGGGTTGTTGAACTTCTACGTTGCTGGTGTTTCACTTGATGCTAAAAGGTACTTGAAGCGTAATCAAAAGTTATAAGCAGCTACAATAAAAAGACTAACGCTGCAAGCTCTCTATTAGGTTTTTTTTGGTATATATTTTTAGTGTATTTTTTAAGGGAAGAGTGAAGAACAAAGAGAAAGCAGATGTTTTTTCCTTGCAATTATTCCCTCTCAAACAACAGCACTTCACTCCTGGAGTGCTGTAAAGGTTTTAAGTTCTACCTCTGCAAATCTGCAGAGGAAATACAGCTGTTGGGTGTGCAGACTTAAATCCTATTTATGGCAAACAAATCCAACAACATGCTGTTATCAAAATGAGGAGGTCATACCCTCTCGTTCCATTTGTTTTTCTCCTCTGCTCTTAGCTGCACCCGTTCATTTTGCTAGACCCCTTAAGCAAGCCAGGAAAACTTATGTGACCAGAGAAAAATAAACTACAAAAAATGTGGTGGCTTTCTTCTCAGTTAGAATGGAACTGAAGTCTTCAGCAAAAGGGAGTTGCTAGGATTTCAAATCCGAACTGCTGGAAGGAGGGGAGGTGCTGAAACATTAAGCTGTTAGCTTGGGTCAGCTGCTTCTACGAGCAGCTCTCTTGAGACTGCAGCATATCAAGGCCTGTATTATTTCACTTAATGTTAAGAGCCTAATTAATTAGCTATATTAGATCAAATGAATAACATTCATGAAGGGGTCACCGTGTCTCAAATCCTGCCTCACTCTCAGACTTAAATGTCCAATTTTGAGATGTGGAGACATGTCTCGTCTTGTTCAGGAATCACAGTCCCAAAATTTTTTCTCTCCATACCATTTGTATTAGATAGTGAAAGATGCAAATCCTTCTGGCAAAGCATGTCCTGAAAAGGTCCTTTCTTCTCCATAAAAAACCCCACCTAAAAAGTGGATGCCAGAATTTGAGTTTCTTTTGCTCCTTTTTGGGATATCAACCCCAATATGCTGGCAGCAAACCCTTCCTAATAGGCTGTAGAGAAGTCTCATTCTGTTCAACTGGAGTTCTGTTACACTGTGTGTAGTGGGTAGTTCTCTTGGGTTGGGTTGCAGAACAACACGTGTTCCCGGTTGTTAGTATATATTTTATGTGGATTTTAGTATTTATTCAATATGGTACAGTTTTAACGGTTTCCAGTATTTGACAACAGGTAAGTAGAGAGTCAGAGTATCCAAACTGTGGCTTAAAAATTATAGGCATCTTATATATAAGCATTGTTTATAATGTGAAAATGTTTGATAAAAGTAAAAAAGCAGAGAGATCTAAACAGGAATAAAACCAGAAAACAGGGATTTCAGGTAGGAAAGTTCCTTGTGAGAACTTGATAACAATCACAAAGTGATATTTGTGAAGAAGGAGAAAGAAAAAGTCACATAATAATTTTTATGTTTAAGACCAAAAAAAATTGTGAGATTTCTTCTTTTTGGAGATATTTTTCTTTTTGAAAATTTTCAAGAATTTAAAAAATGTATCTCGTGAGCAGGATTGGAATATGGCAAAGCTCATCATATGACATACCTCAGGAAAGTAAAAAATACTCTAAAGCAAACAGTAAACTGTTGTCCACCTTTTGTTTCATACTTGTAAACAACTATATTTTTGAGTGGAAGCATTATTTGAAAGGATTACTAAGTATGTATTTTCAGGCCAAACGTCAATTTAAAAAAACAGACAAGCGTGCAGGGTTTTAAACCCTCCTTCAAACATTTGTATTCTCAGTGTCTTCTTGTAAAAGCCCTGTACATATTCAGGCTCTGAGTAGCCTTAAACACATGAATATTATTGAAGAGTGTCACTATTCCCATTCATAAGCATTTGGCGGATTGGAGTTAAATCCAATATGACAAGGGTCAGATTTTTTTTTTCAGATCCTGTCAACTGCAATTTAAAATCAGTGAAGACAGTTAACATTTTTATTTCCTGAGGTAGCCAAAAATGTGTCTATCATCTACAATGTCTTTAACCTTGAAGTCTTACAAGTAGATCCCTGTACTCTTGACGGACTAATTAGCAGTTCAAAATGCCTGAAGTGACCCGTAGGGCAACAGGTTAGCATAGTGATTGCTGCTTTCAGCCTCTTTGGGTAAACTTTAGGAAATCTTTACTTTATCAGCTGTGTTTGCCTTTTCAATTAAACACATACTTTGGTATTGTGATTTAAAATGTCACCAAAATGATCTGAAAAGAGAAGCCAGTTACTGAATTAGCTGAAAGAATCGTAGAAATTAGCTGAAAGAATAACAGAATCATACAATAGTTATGGTTGTCCTATCACTGGGTACCACTAAAAAAAACTGGTCCCATCCTCCCGGCACCCTCCCTTTAAGTATTTATAAGCATTGATGAGATCCCCCCTCAGTCTTCTCTTCTCTAGACTAAAACGACACAACTCCCCCAGCCTTTCCTCATAAGAAAGATGTTCCAGCCCCCTAATCATCTTAGTAGCCCTTTGTTGTACCCTCTCCAGCAGTTCCTCGTCCTTCCTGAACTGGGCAGCCCAGAACAGGACACAGCACTCCAGATGGGGCCTCACCAGGACGGAGTAGAGGGGGAGGATGACCTCCCTCGACCTGCTTACCACAATCTTCTTGAGGCACCCCAGGATGCCATTGGCCTTCTTGGCCACAAGGGCACATTGCTGGCTCATGGGCATCCTATTGTTCACCAGGACTCCCAGGTCCCTCTCTGCAGAGCTGCTTTCCAGCAGGTCAGCCCCCAACCTGTACTGGTGCATGGGGTTATTCCTCCCCAGGTGCAGGACCCTACACTGTTGAATATCATTAGTTTCCTCTCAGCCCAACTCTCCAGCCTGTCCAGATCACACTGAGTGACAGCACAGCCTTCTGGTGTGTCAGCCACCCCTCCCAGTTTTGTGTCATCAGCAAACTTGCTGAGGGTACACTCCATCCCTTCATCCAGGTCACTGATGAATATATTGAACAAGACCGGACGCAGTGCTGACCCCTGGGGAACACCACTTGTTACAGGCCTCCAACAAGACTCTGTGCCACTACTGTGAAGGTGGTGAGGCACTGGAACAGGTTTCCCAGAGAAGTTGTGCATGCCCCTTCCCTGGAAATTTTCAAGGCCAGGTTGTATGGGGCTTTGAGTAACCTGATCTAGTGAGAGGTGTCCCTGCCCGTGGCAGGGGACTTGGAACTAGATGATCTTTAAGGTCCTTTTTAACCCAAAATATTCTATGATTCTATGATTTACAGTACAGCTGTAATACATTCTACATATGCTGTGCATACTGTGAACAGTAGGGAAAGAAATATGTAAATATAAGATGCACAGAAGAGAAGACAGGAGACAAGGAAAACAAAAGGGTAGGAAAGAAATTTCAAACAGAGCAGGAATAAGGTCCTGTCATCAACTGCCATTGAATATAACTTGTAAAACTACAGAATTGCAGAGTTTCATCTAGCTTTTAACTCTAACTCCTGTACTCACTACAATTTTGTCCGTACAAATCAGGTGAAGACTTCAGAGAAAAGGATCAAAAAAGTATTATGTGTATTTACATTAGTATGCCCCTGGCAAAACCCCATTTCAGTCAGCAAAGTTACTCTGTTACTGGTTGTACAACAACCAGTACTTTACCAGTGCAACACTGGTAAAGTAGTGTAAATATAGAATTATATCCTAGTAACTTACTCCGTAAGCATTAAAAGGAAAATAAATTTAGCTTTTGAGACTGTGTGTTGATACCACGTGTGAGAAATGATGCACATGCATGTGAGGACAATGTGTCAGATGACAGAAATGTTAGATGCAGAAGAGGAGAGTCATGCTGAGAAAACTGAGGAACACGGGTCAGGTATGAATATAGACAAAATGGGAGGAAAACTCTGAAAGTAAGTGGGGGTGAAAAAGCAACACAGTCATAGTACAGGAGAATGTTGTCATGGGTTAGAGGCAGAGGGATTTTGCTGTGTCTGATGTTATTCCTCTCCCTTTTAGATTCAGAAATAATTAAGATTAATTTAGAACACAGGCAGCTAGACTTGTTCCAGAAGCAAGCTATATAAACATAAATTGTATAGTTCCACTGAACTCAATGTACCTATCTGAGGCTTTAATCTGGGACAATGAATAGAAACACATGAAGACTTTGATGGCTAGAGGGGGTGCTAGAAAGAGTCTGTTTTCTTTTATAAAAGGAAAATATTAGAGATCTTAATGAACTTGAACTCTGAATGCATATCTGATATAAAGAAATTTGACAATTTCTTGTTTGACAGTCTTCAAAAATAGACTGCAAGAACACAGTAAATGATGCGTCTGTGTTGTCATATTGCTGGCTTAGTGACTAGTTACTAAAAATGTTCAAAAAATCTGAAAGCAGTATCTGTCAATACCCTCTTCTCCAGTATCAGGTAAAAAAATTGTGTGTGCGTTTTAAAATTTTAAAATAACAAAGGCAAAAGGGATATTTTTAATTTCATTCATACTGAATTTTCCAGTTACTGGTGGGTTTTTTTTAATATCTTTCCCTCTCTTTCTTTCTTATTTTTCTTTTTTTTTTTTTTTCCCCTCCTGTATACTAAGGAGTCTATCACTTCAGAATCTGTGTATTATCAATGGAATTGCTTCCTTATTCCAGTAACAGGGACAATCCTGGACACATCTTAGTGTGGTTTAATAAAAAAACGCACCTGATTTCTGCATGACCTCACATCTGCTCTTTCTCCATTTATTTCCGCCCATTCTCTTGGGAACTGCATGACCAATCTCACCATAGTCCTTTTCTCTTTCCTTCCTACAATAATACTTGGAGGCAGAAGCCCACCTCCTCCAAGAATGTGGGAAAAAGCAATTCTTCCTCTGAAGTGTTTTTGACCATCAGACTGCCCCAGCCATGCTCCCAAATTTCACAAGTTTTCCTGCATCGGTTGGTATTAAAATGACAGTACACTGGGAAATAAAAGAGGTTTCATTTTCACCGACTAGAACTATCCAGCACAAGCCCACTTCGATGAAAGTAGAAAGGCACAAAGTTATAATTTCAAGGTGAAAACAGCTCAAACATTAAACTGCATAAGCCAAACCCATCCCTATAATAATTCCAGTTAAGGCAGAGCTCAATTCAGCTTCACGTGGAGTTTCTAGGCCATATGAAATGTGATAATGCATTTCAGATGAATACTGGTTTAGTAATGCATTTCAGGTGAATACTGTCTACAGATTTTTAAGAGGGGTATATTTGTAGAAATAGTCTTTTTCTCACAATTTTCACTACTCGTGCTTAGTGTAAACTGTTCACACATTCTGCAAAATGGTAGTTAAAATGAGTTATCTTACAAATAGTATATAAATTTTTCCACACTATCTTCACAACTCATGCACACAGAAAAAGAAACAGGCAACAAGCAGTTTACTAAATAAGCAAATCACAAATAAATGTTACTGCTTCCCGTCCTTTTACTTATAACTCTTGCTTCCAGCATGTTGCTTTCAGCTTTGCAGAGAAAAATATGCAGGATATTGTTTGGAACAGATTATATGTACTTTCACGTGATTCAGTCTGTCTTTTTGTGTGCTGCATATACTCACAGTCTTTATAATTCATGTACAACACAGTCTGTCATTAATCTTACATCACAAGAGAAGAAGTAGACACATTAGGAATGCTTGATGAGTAAGATGCCTTAGAAGGAAACTCTAATAAATGTGATAACATGCATACGAAATCATCTGCAAGGCAAAATTTTATAAGATAGAGCAGTGATGAAATAGGAAGATAAAAAAAGACAAGTAACATTAGTATGGAATGATTAATGAAGCACTATTCCGTAAGATCATGGCAACAGTGTAATGTTGTCACATGAAGAATCAAATAAAATCTTTGAGGTGGTTAAGGAAAGGAACTTGACAGTATCATTGGATTGCCAATATGAACATTAAACATAAAAATAATTATCTGTGATATAGTATGTTAAATAGATAACTAGTAGATACTAACCAAACTAGAGAGATCTTTGTAGATCTAGATGCTTATCCTCATAAAGAACTAGATTTTTTTCTTATTTTCTAGAGAGACACTGACTGGAGTTTATTTATTCTAGAGTATGATGAACTGATTTTATTGCTTGAGTTATTTTCTCCAGCAGTAGAATGGGGAAGATAAAGCTTTCAAAATGCAAGAGGAAGAACATTTCTCTTTATTCAGAATCAGATAAAGCTGGCTGAACGCTTAACTCTGAATAATAATTAAAAATCCATTCCTTCCATCAATTACTGAACTACTTTCAAGTAAATTCCAGTTTCTAAATGTGAAGCCTTGCAAATCTTAAATGGACGCCAAATAGACCTATAGAAAAATGGGTGGATTTTAGAAAAATTGTAAGACCTTGGTTACCCAGACCAAAGCAGTTTTGGGTCAGACATTTCATAGAATCCCATCATCAAAAGGAAAAAAACCCTGTGACTCATCTATCATGATGTCACGTTGTGTTGCTGAGCTTGAATTGTAGTCAGCATAAAAGTTAGCCTTGCTGATTCTCCTAGTGGTGCTCTTACTAAGTTACTACTTCCTTGTGAGGAATGGAATACAAAAGGCAGCAAGGGATTTTAAGGCATGGAAAATCTATCATGATTCTAAATCAAAGTAAAAAATCCATATAGTGTCAAGACACTCTTCTAAATTAGAGGCCACAGATGGAAGCGCTCATAATTGATTGTCTGTCAGAGTTGAAATGAAGATACAGTTTAATTATATCCTTACAGCAAATATGAGGATGGGAAATGTTATAAAAATCCATAATTCTGAAGAAAAGGTTGCTATACCAAAGCACACAAAAAAGATGGAAGTACTTATCATCTGTGCTAGAGAGGATCATTTCACTTCAGCTATGCAGGTAGCCATAAAGGAACGCTATATTCCCAGGCTGCAATGTAATTTTCAGGCTAGCAATTTTTTGGTATGCTAGCTGCCTCTGCTCAAAGAGTGCCAACAGAGCTGAGTATTTACCTTTTGGTAGGCACTAGGAATTTCTAGGGTTAAAATGGACTAGATCTTACAACAATTTTAAAGACAAATGTTACCTGGCCAAGATTGCACAAATAACTCTTGTTTGTAAATATACTTTTTTTTTTAACAAATTTGAATAATCATAATTAACCTTTCATGACTTTTAGTGTCACTGGTATCTCCTTCCCAATGGATAAGTGTCTATGTCTCACGTAATGTAGCTGAAGATCTTGAGGTAGGTTAAATTCATAGGATTTCAGTTTTTTCCTCCAAGATAAACATAGCTTTTAAACACTGAGAGCAAAATAAATACAGTGGCTTCTAAGAGTTTGTTTCAGTGTTTTCTGTCTTGTTTTGGAAATGTTACAACCCCACATTGATAGTGTTCCTGTAAGATTCTGAGAATTTGGGGGTGTCAAATAAAAAATCCATTGAAGTCATCAGGGGAACTCTTGGCCATCCTTCCATTACCAAGTGAAGGGAAGATCTGAAGACTGGGAAGGCAGAGGGCCAGGACCCTCCTCACATTCTCTGTGCACAGCACTGGTTGCAGCTGAAATATAACTTGGGCTTTGTGGATGAAGTGAATGCTGGAGCTCAGAAACATGATATCGATGACATCTGAGTATTTCTTTGCTATGTCCATATCAGAAAACAACAGTACAGAGAGCTTCCAAGTACAGGGTTTGTGCTAATGCAGCTAACCTTCCCACTCTTCTGTAAAAGAATGCGGTCCTGGCTCAAGCTGCCTATTGGGGAAGACTGTTGGCTAGCACTAATCATGATCAAGCGTAGTGTGGGAGGGGTTTTTTGTTTGCCCAAGCCAAAACCCAGCCATTTTTGACCAGGCTATTCTTTGATATGGAAAATCACATACCAGGACTTAGACCTGTGTCCGAACTTTTTCTTTACTATTGTAGATGCAGTCCAAGTCCCTGAACATCCTCTGGAGTATAGTCTGAGGAAGCCTTTTAATGTGAACTTGCGTATTTATAATATGGGTATTAGGACATTTTTGCTGTTGAGGGAAGAGTTGTACTCCAGTTTAACAGATGGTGTATGCCACTGAATTCAGCAGGTGGTTAAATGAACCTGTGAGGAAGCAAAAAGGAAATGAATTCACATGAAGTTGAATGTAACTTACACAGTAAAGGCTTGATCCAACTAGATGCAAAACCCTTTAATGAGATGTTTTAAAACTTCTGAACGGCGGTGTAAGAGCAAACATTGGCTTGTGTGCCTATGCAGACAAATACACACTTGAAATACATTTATGCACATATATATTTAAAATATTCAGTAAGTAAGATCAGTATTATTAGAAAGCTTTCAATGTGTTGGTGTATATATTTGCAATTATAATATTTTGTCTAAATACAGAATTTGGCATTTTACCAAGTAAAAAAATCCTTTCTTCTATGGGTACCCAGTCATGGTTTATAATGTGAGAAATTAATATAACTGTAAAGTTGATTATTACTCTTGCATCCAATCTCCTGGAATACTTGCTATTTCTCTCTAGGTATCTGTTATTATATCACAGTTATTTAATATTTTTAAACAGCAGTATTTTTAATTTGGGTATAAATCAACTGACATACATTTGGAAAAGAAAAACTACAGGCACCTTGAAAGGCAATCAATGGAGGTATTTTTTTGGTTGAGAATGTAATGGTCATAACATCTTTTATGTACAATAAAGCTATAAAGCAACTGAAACAATAATTATTATGGCTAATATAAAAATGCATCTAGGAAAAGTGCATTTGGTAATTTTGGATTCCAAAATGCATGTAGATGGAATGAATTCTTGCTATTAAAAAAAATCTTTGACTATTATAACTTAAAAGATGTAGATTTTATTAGTGGCAAAGAAATTGAGTTAACTTGAGAGGACAGACCCTTGTGTTGCCATGTTTGTTAATGCAGTTGTAGCCATAGTATGCTAGCAGATATTTCTGCATGTTCTCTGTGAACAATTCACAACAAAATTCTGTGGAAACATCTGACGATGATGTGCAGATAAACAAAGAGGTCCATCAACTGTACACTTGGAATACAGTTACTCAAAGAAATAACTATTTTATAATCCCCTGTTATGCAAGTCAAAAACAGATGTTATATCAGTAGTTCATAGCAACTACAGTAATAATCCATTCTTGATAATTCGTCCTACTAGTAAAAAAGAAGGGAAAACCACTTGAACAGCTAGGTAAATTATTGCTGTGAGATGGAGTGGCAACTTCAAAATTTGATGTTTCTGTTGAGAATATCAAAATTTGGTGTTTCTATTTAAGGTGAGTCGCTTATCGTGAAGAAGTGATAATGACTCATTTTGTTACCAAAGATACATTTCCTCTTGTCCTTCAATATCTTTTTAGCTGTTTTGTCAGCCTGCTACCATTAAAATCTTGCAGTCCCTCTTCCAAGGCAGTAACAACAAAAAAGCCTGGACATTTGGCTTCTTTAAGCACCTCTTACCAAGTGTCAGTTTTGCTTGTCTCAAGCTATGACCATAGCAAACAGGACATAATTTGGTCTCCTAACTAGGTTATCAGCACTTTGGAGAGGGGTGACTTTTTTCACCCAAAGGAGTTATGAACATGCAAACTGCCTGCAAGGTTGTTACAAGTGATAGTAAACGTTATGTGCAATGATCAGTGGTCTCCTGCTAAAATGGATTTAGAAAAGATCATCAGTGAAGGACTGTAAAAAAGATTTAAGAAAAGAATTATAGTCTTCAAAAAAATATGAAAAAGCCTGTTTCAAAATAGATTGCAAAAATAGTTCTTTATATCTACCAAATGTAGACATGCAGATTAATAAACATATTTAATAAAAAAAAAATCAACCTAAATTAACTCCAAATATACTTGATATAGATTAAGCTATCAAAGTTAAGCACATTACCTAGGGAGAGTGTGAAATTCGCTCATTAGACCTTATTTAAAACAGACATATTCAGACACTAACAGACAATAGCATTGTCAGACCTGGTCTAGACCCATTTGGTTATGCCTCTGAGCAGCGATCTAGACCATAACAGCTCCTGAAGACACTTTCAAGCTTTTGTTTGTATGACTGCATTATACAGCTCATTGTTTCTTTTCTAAAAAATGACAGCTTGTGTATAAACTGTGAAGAGCACTGAAACATCTATTAAAATTTCCTAAAGGAATCTTTTGGTGATAGAAGCATTATCTAAAGTTCTGTCTGCTAATTGTATAAGACTAAAACAAAAAGTATGTTCAGAGGAGGTGATTCTGAGTACTGTCAATTATCTGCGTTGGTGGCTCTCACTTTAGTAACAATCAGTATTTCAATGAGACTATTTTTTTTTTCACTTCCTGCTCTAAAAAAGGTTTTGTTTTTTTAACTTGTCTTTTCCTTCTTATTTTTAGTAAGTCTCAAATTACTTTTTCCTTTGCATTGCTATTCATTATTACTGACTGCATTTTTAAATTAACTAAAGAATTCTAAGCCTTCGCTTTTCATATAGCTCCATAATATGATGTATTGAATGTTTTATGCTTTTACATACAGAAAATAATGATAGAACTAGTCAAGTTATTGACTAGAAAATAAATTGTTAATCATTCTAGAAAAGAAGGTGATTTTCTTTTGATCTGAGTAACACTAATTATTTCTGCCTGAAATACATTCAAGGCAGTTGTGTAGGAGTTTAATTGTTTAGCTTCACTGTCTTTTCTACTTCTTATCGGGGGATTTTTGTTTGTTTTTCTGTTGGTTTTTTTTTTAAGTCAGTTGCAGCCAAGGTAGCTTAAGCTTAAGCATAAGCTTATGGCTATCATTTAAAGATACATAAATGGATATGATGAAATGAAACTATGCACAAACTACTTTAGCATAGTGGAAGAAATAGTATGTACAGAATTAGCTCATGAAAACGTTTAATAGAACTGGGGGGATCGCTGAAATACAACAAAACTGGTTGTAAAAATGTGATCAATGAGGAAAAGTAAAAAATGTCCAGATTTCTCTGGTCAGTTATAAGAAAAACAGAACTACTATCTCTGCATAACCTTAGTTCAGCTTTTTTAAGAAGTATCATGAATCAGTAATAGCTTGACTGATCTAAGGAAACATGAGCTTTTTGCAAGATACGCCAGTGCACTGTAGCATTATACTATTGAGTCTTTAGCCCAGTGAATGGAATGATAAAATGCTTTGCATCACTATGGCTTCGTCTGACATTTCTGTCAGCCCACTGCTGTATTTTAGCAGTGCAGCACTGTGCAGAGATAACTGGTGATAAGTGAGAGAGCTTTAGTACTGAAAACAGTGATGCTGAATTGAGCCTCATTTTCCCCTTCTTGCTAGTCCCTCGGGTTACATCAGCACAGCATATGCATCAGGAAGACACATCTGACCCTCTGGCCAACAGGCATAGTGAGAAAAATCCACTCTGTTCTAGGCTAATCCCTCCAGTCCAAAATAAGATGTAAAAAGAAATAGATGCTCAATTAAGTCACTTTTTATGGGATGAAGTTGGGGGTATCAAAGCTATGAGGTATATGGTGAGAGTGTGCAAGGGCATTTGAAGATGCAGAGCTTGTTAGGATAGGGTAGGAAAGTGTTGCAAAGCACAGAAAAAGTTGGAGCTGGTGCAGTCTTGTCTGTGCTCTCTGTTGGTAAATGTTCCGCTCAGCATGAGCCAAGCATGTAGTCATGAAACCAGGACCTGGGATTGACCTCCGAATTTAACCATCAAGTGTAGAGAGAAATACTGAGAATGAATATATCAGCTCTACCTACTGTTTCTGTGATTAACTGAATAATTTCTGCATAGTTCTGAATTATGTAAAAAAAAAAATCCATTTATTTTGTCACTGAAGAACTCTGCTTTTCCAAACCTGGAGTGTTAGGCCTATGTATAGATTTGAAGGATGCATATGGACTTGCAAGAAAATAAATAATTGTTTGAGTTCTGATACCTGTTTTTCCCTATCCTGGGGGAATCAAGATGGATCCTTTTGGAAACTTCAAGAAAAGACAAACACAGCTTCACACTCAAAGACCAGTGGTAGAATCATAAAATATCTCAAGTTGGAAAGGACTCATAAGGATCATTGAGTCCAACTCCCTGCTCCTCACAGGACTGCCTAAAACTAAGCCATATGACTAAAAGCATCATCCAGATGCTTCTTGAGCTCTGACTGGCTTGGTGCCGTGACCACTTCCCTGGGAGGGGAAGTGACTGTTACAGTCGCTGACCACCCTCTTGATGAAGAACCTTTTCCTAATGTCCAATCTGAACTTCCTCTGATGCTTCATTCCATTTCCTTGTGTCATGTAATTGGTCACCAGAGAGAGGACATCATCACCTCCACATCCACTGCCCACCTTGGGGAAGCTATAGACTGCAATGAGGTTCAGTGATGAGGTCACTCCTCAGCCTTCTCTTCTCCAAGCTGAACAAACCAAGTGACCTCAGCCACTCCTCGAAAGTCTTGCCCTCAAATGGTATGGAAGGTCCTGCTTCAAATCCCTGGTCTTTTTGCTGGAATATTTAATGGCAAAAAATTCTGATTTACTTTAAGCACAAAACCAGTTTTCCTTAAGCAAAGCAATTATATCTCATCCATAAATTAAGTTTACACCTTAATAGGATCATTAATAGGATTTAATTTTAAAATATTTTTTTTCCTCGATTTCATATTGTAGTATTCCCAAATATGGGACTTGATAATCTATTTTTTAATGGAGGGAATTAAAAAAAAGGAATTTCTTTTTAGACTTGATTAAAAATAAGACCATCTCTCAAGGAATGAAAAGTAAGTGACAATTAATGATAACATTTAACTGATAACTCTAGTAGAAAAACATTCAAACTGGGTCCAAAATAAATAAACTTCATATTGTCTACTTTTCTAAGAAAATCAATTATTCATTCCATAAAATTACTGAGTCCTGAATTTGTTGTTTCCATCTATTTTTTCCTGTTTATTAATAAATTCTCTTTAATGAAAAAAATTATATGTTGTTTTAGAAGCATCTGTCTCAATTTTTAAATTTAATTTATGTTACTCTTTAAATCAGGGTTTGTATATTTTTCTGAACATACTCATTATATTAGTACATCCTTAATTCTTTGAACTATTTTAATGTCTTTTTTTTTTTTTTCTTTTTAAAATGTTTTTGTTTGGATTGCAGTATTGAAGATAATGTTGCCTGTTTTCCTTGGCAGCCTCTGAATTCCAAAACACACCCGGACCGCGATCTGCTTCTTTTTATATAATTCCCTTGATCATGGTATCTAAACGCCTCCTAATTTTAACTGCAATTATCCTCTTAACACCTTGCCATGTATAACAAAGGGACTGTATCTCCTTAAGTATTTTCTAATAATTTGTTATGGTCAATGATTTAGAATAATTATTTCAAGATTTTAAATAGCGATATGTACCTAGAAAAATATTAATCTATGGCTTGTCTAGTATAGATACCCAGCACAGTTATTCAAAACACAGAAGTCAGCTTTTGGTTCTGTATAAATGGAATAGATGCAATCACCGCTGTGAAACACTGCTGTCCGCATTTTACTGATTGGGAAGAGCTATAAACAGAAGCTAAGCAAATAGGAATAGATCACAGAAGAATGCTGCAACAAAGCAAAGTCACTTCTCTTAACATCAGGCTATGAATTTAAGCATGGGATTTACTTGATTCTAACCAGTACCTCTATTCTTCTGGCTGTTTTTTCTGAAATTGATAGCAATCTATATTCACAGTAACTCATACGCCTAAGTTATATGTGCAGAAAGTCTTCTTACTCAAAAAAACAAAAGGCAAGATAAAGGTTGTCATAATAGTTGGTTTAATAATCTACGGAAATAAGCAAGGCATGAATTTATTTGCTTTTGCGTGTGTGTAAAATGATAGTGAGTTCAAGAAGCTTCCTATCGAACAATATGCAGTGATTTTCACCTCTAATAAACTGTGTATTTTTTCATTTCCCTGTTTTTCTCATCTTTAATTTTATCCATCTTTCTAGATTAAACACTTAACACATTTCAGAGGATAATCAAACCTCTATTTCACATTGATTTTGAAGAATCACGTAAAACTGCATTATTAGGTCCCAGATAGAACACAGGATCTATTCGCAGATGCACATGAAGAATTTGGTAGCAGGAGTGGGTGCAGGAACACCAGCGAGGTTAGGCAGAATGAATCAGTGGCAAGTTATACAGTTCTGGTGACTCCAACAGTATTAGGATTCAAGTTGAAAAGTATTCAAAGAGCTCTTTTTCACAAGTACTTTCTATGGATAATTCTATAATATTTGGACAACCCTGAGGTATGGCAAACAACTGATCTGCTCTAAAATTTATACCTGAGATATTTAACATAGGGCTTTAAAGCCTGAGATTCTTACTAACCCTTTTTCCTCACCATTTTTAGTTCCCTCCTCTACTGTCATTTTTGTATTTTGGTCATCATCAACAATATTCTTCAGTTGTGACTGTTTGTATTGGATCTGGCTGAGGTGGAGTTAATTTTCCCCACAGCTCCCCTCACAGTGCTGTGCTTTGCATCGGTAGCTGGAAAGGTGTTGACAACACGCCTGTGTTTTGGCTGCTGCTGAGCAGCACCCGCACAGCATCAAGGCTGTCTCTCCAACATCGACCCCTCCCCAGTAGGCTGGGGGTGGGCAAGATTTTGGGAGGGGACGTAGTCAAGACAGCTGACCTAAACTGACCAAAGGGATGTTCCATACCATATGACTTCTGCTCAGCAAGAAAAACTAAGGGAAAGGAGAAGGAAGGGGGGGTGTGGGGGGGCATTTGTTATTTACGACATTCATCTTCTGGAACAACCATTACACATACTGAAGCCCTACTTCTTGAGAAGTGGCTGGACATCACCTGATGTAGATGGAAGTAGAGAATAACCTTTTTGTTTTCCTTTGCTTCCACGCACAATCTTCGANAAGGGATGTTCCATACCATATGACTTCTGCTCAGCAAGAAAAACTAAGGGAAAGGAGAAGGAAGGGGGGGTGTGGGGGGGCATTTGTTATTTACGACATTCATCTTCTGGAACAACCATTACACATACTGAAGCCCTACTTCTTGAGAAGTGGCTGGACATCACCTGATGTAGATGGAAGTAGAGAATAACCTTTTTGTTTTCCTTTGCTTCCACGCACAATCTTCGATTTTGCTTTATTAAACTGCCTTTATCTTGACCCATGAGTTTTTTTCTATCTTATTTTCTGCTCAGGAGGAGAGTGATAGCGCAGCTTGATGGGCACCTGGTGTCCAGCCAAGGTCAAACCACTATAGTATGTACATCTTATCTTTCTTAACTACTGTGGAATAGGTGGAGACACAGAGAAAACTGACTGCCACTGTAATGCCAAGGGTCAGTCTGGTTGCAGGTTTAGTAGAGACATTTCAGCTACATTTCTAGAAATTTAGCCATGCATCTCATATTGTGAATCTTCTCTAACAGATAATAACTCTGGTGAAGGAACCTCCCGGAAGACTTCTTTCATAGGAGCACTGGTACAAAAAAAAATTAATAATTTTGCGTTTCCACGATGTATTTATAGATCTTTTATGATGATTTTAAACTTTGATACACTCAAGTAACTTTGCATCCATTTTCTGAGCAAGGTTTTCCATTCCTCTTCCGTTTTTGCTTCTAACAGGACCTATTGTTACACACCATCAAAAACTGTAGTGCAATACACAGTAGAACCTTGCAATTTCTCCCCTTTAAATTAACTGGAATAACAGTAATAAATTTTGTGGTATGTCTAGGAAGGAACTTTTTCTGGAATTATAACTAATTCAGCAGAATAAGGTGTTCTTATCCAGCACAGCTGACTTTACATTTTGGAAAGCAACCAAAGTAGAGTCTTATATTAACATTACACCTTGAAAACACATTTTAGTTCTTGCATCTTATCCTCTTTGATCTTAGGAAAGCTGTGCATAAATGTTGTGGTAGAGAGACAAAATAATAAGTCAAAGCCACCTGTCTAGAAGATGAACTTCAGGCTTGCTTCAGACTGTGATCTGATCTTTCCTATGCTGTGTATTGTAAATATTTCTGCCGTGCACTTATGTTTACAAGATCATAACAAGTCAAATCTGCAACTACTCATTACAAAATTACAAAGAACAAATCACAGAATGTAGGCTTTAATTATAAATGGACTTAGGTGCTATATTAACATCACCTAGTTGGATTTTTTTTTTTATGCCACAGCTCTTTCACAGGACTGTATAGAATGTTGTGTTCTGACAATACTCGATAGAAAGCTTTTGAAATTTCTCATAAGTTTTTGAATGCAGATGGTTTAGCAGTTGTAGTGTTAATCCTTTATCACTACTGAAACATCAGTCTGGTATATTTCTTGATAGAACCTTGAGAATTGAATATACAAAATGAAATAGTATTACTAATTCCTTAAGATATTAAAATATCAATGTCATATAGGACAGATCAAATTTTTCCTGATTTTTGAGTATGCACCATTTGGGGAATATATACCGATATTAAAAGAATGGAAGCTACTATAAATTCATTCACATGTTCAAAGAGCTAAAAGCAGTGCCAAAAGGGCTGATATCTCATATTCCACAGTTTATCATCAGTGTTACTGCTATATGGAATTTTATATAATCTAATTATATCATTTTGGTCTGTATTGACATATAAATTCATTTCTGTGTATGTGTTTGTGCATGTATAAACACACACAGAAGAGAATGCATATGCAAATTATATACTCCACCAGAATTCTGTATTATATCAGAGATGGCAGGGATTCATAATTATATAATTACATATTCTGATTCTAATGGAACAAATCATAAAAGTCTGCATGAGCTTCCCAGGCATATCATATTTTAAAGAATTATTAAGTGCTAACATTAGAATGGTGCTTTTTTTTATGTTGCACTGGATATGTAGAGATGAAGGAAAAAGAAGGACTTACACTAGGACAGTGTGAGAAAGGAGGCTCTAGGACTCACTAATGAATGTTATTTTTTATCTTTAAACCATTCTTATGTAAATCGTATGAAATGCTTGCCTGTACATGAAAAGGATTTGTATCTGTGGGGCAATACAATATCCACAAAACCACTGAAATAAAATACTTCATATTAGAAAACTATTGTGTTCAGTTCCTAACAACACAGAGAATCACTGAATTTTGCTTCTCTACACCCCATTCAACATCCATGCAAAATATCTGTAAATTTCATAGACTTACTGAGTGTTTGGTTACTCAGAAGTTAGTATAATTTCTAACCTAGTTTTCTTTTGCTACTTGTGCAAGATATTTTGAAACAATCTAAAAGGTTTCCATCCCACAGCTCTGATGGTGTCAATTTGTCATAAACATTGAAAGGCGAAGTAAACTTTCCCCAGGTAAAATTTAAAGTATAGTTAATAATAGAATCCATCACAGGATGCTTGAGATACGCAGGTAGAATCGTTATCCAAGTAATCATATTATACATCTGTATTACAAACCACAGCAGAAGAGCATGTTTAAACCACTGCATACAAACACAAAGAGCAAATAAACCATGCAACACATTCGGCAGGTTAAGCAGTGTTGCATCAATTAACTTCAAACAAAGCTCTCTAAATGCATGATATAACATTTTGTTAAGGAACAACATGATATGAGCTGTCTGTTTTAAACTCTGAGCAAGCTGGAATTCAAACTATTCAGACAATCTATCAGAGCCCTGGTTGTACCCCACTCAAGCCCCACATTTGGCACCAATAAATCTGTTGTGTTTTGGGCCAGATTGGCCACTGAGATGAATGACAGATAATCTCCCCCACTTCTCTCTCCAAGGAGAGGAGGGAGAGAGAGAGGGAGACTTATGAGTTCAGAAGGAACTAAACTACTTTAATGAAATACTAATAATGAAATAGAAAGAAAATAATGAAATATTAATAATAAAATAGAAAGAAAATAATGAAATATATACAATATATCCAAACCCAGTATCAAGCTCCCAGGATGACGATCACGTCAACGGTGAGCACTGGGAAAGTCACAGGTTGGACTCAGTGATAAATGGCAACTGGATTCCAGATTTGGATTCAGGAATCTGTGGGTTGGGATCAAAGGCAGACGAACAGACAGAGGCCTCCTCAGACATTGGTTATTGAAAGAAAAGAGAGCTGACCCTTTGATCCCTCAGCTTTTATACTGAGCATGGGGCAGATGGGATGGAACACCCTGTTGGTCAGTTTTGGGTCACCTGTCCTGTCTGCTCCTCCCCACAGGTGCCATCCCTCTATGCTCCTCCACTTCCGACCCTCCAACGGGGCAAATAACGAAGTTAGTTACCTTGGTTGTTATAAGTATAAACAAGAGCCTCTTTGCATACCATTCCTTGGCACAAATTACAACTGATCAGGTTTTACCACCCTTGGAATGAACACTGTCTCCACAATATGCTGTTAGTTTCAGAGAGTTTCAGAGAGTTCAGTTCATTAGAAGAGGCTTAGCTGCAAATTAAAATTACTGTTTTACCTCAGATCAGGACAAACAACCACCTGGTACAACATCATGAGATTACAATAGAGCCTGGTTGTTCGTAGTGAGGATTTGCTACACATGATATTTGACATGTTTTGGGACTATTTTAAGTGCCACGATTAAGCTATGTATGATATGTTCCTACTGGAGCTTGCTGATGTACATGAGCTTTAACCAGTGTCAGTTTCACCTGGATGTGTACCCAGGGAGATAATTTTTCTGCTCTTTATTTGATCAAACCACAGGAAAATTACGTTTTTTGTATGTTCAATATCCTCTATAAACCTCTGTGTTTAAAAAAAATTAAAATATAATAAACTTGTTTTTATTCACCATTAAAAACTATATGTCTATTATTAATTTAAATTTCAGTACTGCTGAACTTCCAAAAAGGATTTAAATTCTTCTGTAGAACACATTATAATAAATAAGAAAACTGCACCATTAGAAACAGTTTATAATTTCAATACAAATCCTGGAAACACAAAAAACCATGATAAAGGTCTGACATCAAGTAAAAATATTACCATAAATATTCACCTATTTATAAAAAAAAATTTCAAAAGAGCACAATGTGTTTGAACTAAGGAATGCGTATGCAATCACATAAATACCATATGGAAGTTTGTGTTCAATCCATTTTTCTGCAGCTTGTAACTTTTTCACTGCCTGAATCTTCCACACTTCCCCCTTCCAGGGAAATTTAAGGAAAACATAAATTTCTAGCTGTCTCACCCCAATAGTGCAAACGATTCAGAATAGAGAAAAAAAAAATATTTCTGAAACAAGTAATACATAACTAAGAAGACAAATGTAATAATTTTTTGGGCCATTTCTTATGTACTGTTTCCATGAGGATCATTAGTTAAAAGATAAAAAAAGTATCAATAAACTCTACTACCTGAAAGCATATGCCCACATTAAATAGATTTTCTCATCAAGGAAGTGCCACTGTTGCTAAATTGATGCTTGACCTCACTGCCTTCATATCAAGCTCTGCTGCTAAGCTGGTAACTGAATTTCAGCTATATTGTAGCTTAAATATCACAGATTGAACTCTTTCTTTAATGGTGGGTACTTTTTTGTTATTAATTTTTGTTTGTTTGGTTTGTTTTTTTGAGAGAAGGTAAAATGGTCTTATTGTGATAGGAGCCTTAGGCAGAGAGAAATTATAATTACTTTGGAATTTATCGCAACATATCCTACATTTTATACATGTTCCGTGAAGCAGTGGTCCTCTGCATCACAACTGGTCCACAGCATATTGCCTGTGAATCTCCCACTGCACACAGTCATCAGAAGCGAGTTAAAACTCAGTTATAACTGAAAGAACACAGGGCCGGGTGTACACTGGTACTGATGTCGTGGTCAACAGACCATGGATCAGCATAAGCAGCTGCATCCCTTTCCTGTAGGCTTGAGAGAATATACAGAAACTACACGTGGAAAGGGAAGGGGAAAGGGAAGAGGAAGGAAAAAGGGAAGGAAAAGGAAGAGAAGAAGGAAAGATGGTCACTGAGACTGGGGCAGAGGTTCAGGATTTCTTCCCTAATTTATTTTCCATAACAAATTGAATAGCACTTACAATGGGGGTTGCTAGTGTTAAAGAAAATGACTCTTTCAAAGGAGAAAACAAACACTGGCAAGGTCATGAGGATCACACACAGCTCTGTGAAACGGAGTCATAAAAGACTGGTTGTTAAGCTTTTGGAGGGGAACCATAAATCATCATTAAGGTTCTTGTATGTTCAATGAGCTCTTCTTAAGGGAAAGTGGTGAGTCTGAAAAACTATTGCAAGTGAATGTAAGTGGGGAAAAAAAAAGGTATGCAGAACACAAATAAGTATTTTAGACCTACAGGAGTGTATCTAGACATGAAAAAGTCAGATTGTGAATGAAAAAATAGTAAAACTGTATGAGACTCATGGATTAAGGAATCAGAAACCTGGACAAATGCACCAAAATTAGTAGTGAGAGAGGAAAGATACCTAATTCTGTGTTTCCCCGAGAAAATGGAGAAATTTACTATTTGGAAAATAATAAGTACATGTATAAGTTAACAAATTCTGTTTACATTTCATTCTGCATTTTTCTCCAACATCTTAAAAAGTATTGTCTTTACTAGCATAAGTGTTTAGGTGGCTTCACCACTGAGGAGAAAAAAAACCAAGTAACCCAGCTGTACCCGCTTATGGAAAATAAAGACTGCAGACTTGTGCCTCTCCTCAGTCCATTTAAGTGACACAGAGAAAAAGTCTATCTTAACTTGCCGTGCTGTGGAGTAACTGCAGCAGATGAACAAAAGGAATGAAGCTGAAGGACCTCTCAGGAGATGAGAATAAATGATGTTGATCATTTATTGTTGGTTACAATGACGTTGATCTCTGCTAATGTAAAAGTAAAGGAAAATCCAATGTTCAGGGTCAAAGAAATTATTTATAAATTGAATAGAGGCAAATTTGCCAAGGTTTTAATGGCTTGATCTTTAAAAAATTCTCAACTGCAGCTAGAGGAAAGTACTTACCTCTAAGTAACTGTAATTAAACGATTGGTTAACCCATGTCTCATTATTAAGCAAATAATGACAAAAACTGGAGATCTTTTTTCTTCATTTGCATTTGTTGTGGTTATAAAACAAGGAAGATCTGAGCATACCTTGATGATTTCAAGAAAGATGATTCTTTTTAAATAGTACTACTTCATGAGAAAAAATAAAATACCATTTAAAATAAGATAACATTGGGAACTGCATGTGGATCGTTCACCTTGCCTGTTGTGTGCCTTTTAAGGTTATCTCTGTTTAGTCCAGACCACAGAACTCAGCAGTACAAAATGTTCTTACGGGTTAATTGCTTCAAAATGTGTTGAAGTCTGGTTTCCATGGCTCTCCTACTCACAGTCCAGAAACTACTAAATGTGACAGTACTTGGAGTATTGTAAAAAAAAAAAAAAAGGTAATTTCAGTCAACTGTGGCATATTGGAAAACCTAGGCAGAAACTCACTGCTGAGTAGTTTTTGCAGTCCTGAAAAAAACAAATTTAGCTTGATCTTTTAATCCCTTATCATTTTTTGCACTTGCTTTTTAGAATCATAAAATCACAAAACAATTTGGGTCAGAAGGGACCTCAGGAGGTCTCTAGCCTAACCTCCTGCTCAAAGCGGGGTCAGTTATGAGATCAGACCAGGCTGCTAAGGGCTTTATTAGGTTGGGTCTTGAAAGCTTCAAGGCTGGAGACTGTACAATCTGCCTGGGCAAGATCATACTACAGTAGATCCTTTAACCGTAGATCTCAGTAGACCTAAGTAGATCCTCTAAAACAGTTAGTAGGTCATCCTATTTCTATGTAAACATTTTTTGTTAAACCTAGCACAATCAAAACAACTGCTATAGTCCCTGGGATCTTAATATATTTATTCCTCCTCTTCATCTAGTTACCACATGCCTGAAAGTATCTGAAGCTTTTATTTTTCTTTACTGAAAGGATAGGAAACCCTAAATTAGCTGTAGAGTAAGCCCTTGCACATGAACAGTTAGCAGAGTGTGCCTTCTGTATGGGAACTTGCTCCTGGACGAAGCCAGAGCTCCAGCTGTACAGTATGCTTGCTTCCATGCCTGGTTTAGTCTGGGATATGGGCTTTGAGGCCTGGGGAAGGGTCATTGGGAAGAGAATACAAAGCACAAAAGCCAGAGGCTGAACTTGGAGGACTGTATGGTATCATGAACATTTACATGGAAGACAGCTTTGCTGTTATTGAAAGGCAAATCTTCTTTTGTTAAATGTTTTTGGGACACTGCTATAAAATCTTTCTTGTGTCTTGTGGTTCTGAAGGCTCACCCTGTTTAACTTTGTTTAAAAATGTTTAACATTGTGTGATGCAACCAGCCATGGAGCTGCTAAAGATTTTAGTTTTATATTTTTTCCACCAATGGATAAACACAGGATAGATCTTAAAGGAGTATTACCAGTTATTTGCTCCGTGTATTTTGCTGAGGTAAGAAGTTTGGCAGCCTAAAATTTCATCAATTCAGCCTAGAAGGCACAGATAGGATTATGTAAGCCTAGTAAGAATGCATTGAGAAACAGTGTGAAGAAGCAAGACCACCATAATTTCTTCCGTATCAGATTGAGATTTTAGTACATTTTAGTCTCCTGTTTGGCTACATAGTATAGGAATCAGTGGTCTGATACATAGACAAGCTATGCATTCACAGTTTCAAATTAAAAGAAGGCATACTTTGAAACTATGAAATTGTAATGTTAAGTGTTTTGAAAAATTATTTCATATTGGACACCTAAAGTCAACATTTTTTTTAAAGTTAAAAATAAAACTTTTTAAGTTTAATTGCTCTTCTTCATATGAAGGAAAACCTTTCCTAGGCCTTCTTAAGGCTCTAGCTTCCTATCTCCTTGAGAGGAAGTTATCCTCTCCATTTGTAACAGGGACATGCATATATATATGTTCACATGCATATATATATATTCACATGCATGAGTAAGGAAAGTGTTATACTGATATTTCTAAGGATGGGCTTTATGATTCTATATGCCAAGCATGATTTGAATAAGAAGTCTCAAGTAAGGCATATTGTCTGCTCATAAAACTGTGGATACAAACAGAAATGTTGGAATTACCTTCATTTAAAGGGTGCAAGGGCACAGGACTGGTCCACGAGGGAGATGAGCGAGGAGCTGAGGGTGACAGGCAGGCAGTGACCTGAGTACAGTTCGACAGGATTTGAGTAGGACCAGCCTGGTGACAGCGACAAGTCCTACCAACAGTCCCAGAGAAGGCAAGGAAATGAGTCATGTCTTGGGTCCATCCTGTCAGGAACAACAGGACACAGGTCGAGACTGGTGACAATGTGACCTATAACATGGGTCCAGGGTCCAAATGGGAAAATCATTTGGGACAGAGGGAAGCAGGGTTGAGCACGGCCCAGCTTACCCTACAGATTATGCTTGCTATTTTTGGGGTTTCCTATCCTATCATTAAAGAAAAATAAAAGTTTCAGGGAGCTGGTCAGGGCCAGTAAGGTCTGGAAGGGCCCTCAGGTCCATCACAAATGGTTGTCCTGTGAGCGGTTATTATGTGTAGCCAACTTCTGGCTCACAAGTGACTGTTCTATTTGTCCAGATGAGAAAGTGGTCTTATTGAAATATGTCCAGG
The DNA here is from genome assembly GCA_013398295.1 of Chionis minor. Lineage (NCBI taxonomy): Eukaryota > Metazoa > Chordata > Aves > Charadriiformes > Chionidae > Chionis > Chionis minor. Next base: position 57,945 of record VZSF01002917.1, on the reverse strand, counting down.
TTACTAAAGATTCTTTCAAAACTTATGAAAACATTAGAATTGAGCTGAAGATGAATAGTGATGATAAATTCATAATCCTAGACCTGCAACTGACAATGTTTTTCCTGGTATTGACTACTTAAAGTAATATTTAAATGAGGTTAAGTTTCTTTTTCTTATTTTTATCTTTTTTCCCCATGTCATTTCCCTGTCCCCTCTCCCCTTGAATTCTATAGGCAATTAAGTAAGACTGAAAAAAGCAAGGGAAAGGAAATTGCAGCTTCTAGAAATCAGGTGTGATCTTCACATCATCTGAAAATACACCAAATGAGAAATATGTCCAAGAAGGAGGAATTTGATTTTGTAAAACCTCTCATTCTTGTTTTTAAAGAAACAAACTAAAAATACTAAGAGAACACTTCACACTTTTATTCTGGTTTATGTGTCCCTTTACATGGGGTTGAGGAGTGTTAGACGAGAGGAAAATAACTTTAATTTTCAATATAGGAAAGAAGATGCAGAGAGATACTATAGCGGGTTGACCTTTGCTGGCTTCCAGGTGCCCACCAAGCTGCTCTATCACTCCGTTTCCTCAGCAGTTTGGGGGAGAAAAGTATGATGAAAAATTCATGGGTCGAGATAAGGACATGACCTTCTCCATTGTGGGTCCTTCCCATGGGCTGCAGTTCTTCACAAACTGCTCCTGCATGGGTCCTTTCCATGGGATCCAGTCCTTCAGAAACACATTGATCCAGCGTGGGTTCCCCACGGGGTCACAAGTCCTGCCAGGAGCCTGCTCCCATGTGGGCTTTCTGTGGAGTCACAGCTTCCCTCAGGGTACAATCCACCTGCTTCAGTATGGGGTCCTCCTTGGCCTGCAGCGGGGCAAGATGTGTCACTATGGTCTTCCCCATGGGCTGCAGGGAAATCCCTGCTTCAGTACCTGGAGTACATGCTCCACCTCCTTCTTCACTGACCTTGGTGTCTGCAGAGTTGTTTCTCTCATATATTCTCACTTCTCTCTCTCAGCTGCTGTTGCACAGCTATTTAACCCTTCCTTAAATATGTTTTTACAGAGACACTACCACTGTCACTGACCGTCTCCGCTTTTACCAGCAGCAAGTCTGTCATAGCCAGCTGGAACTGGTTCCGTCCAACATAGATGCAGCCTTTGACATTTTCTTACAGAAGCCACCTTTGCAACCCCACACTACTCAAACCTTGCCACGTAAAGCCAATAGAGATATTCTCTCAATAATAATATTAATTCCTGATGATCGGTACTATTTCTAGAGAACCCTCCTTGGGGAAGATCTTATCAATACTTATAAATACTTAAAGGAGGGTGCCGGGAGGAGGGGGGTAGTCTTTTTTCAGTGGTGCCCAGTGATAAGACAAGAGGTNCTTCACATCATCTGAAAATACACCAAATGAGAAATATGTCCAAGAAGGAGGAATTTGATTTTGTAAAACCTCTCATTCTTGTTTTTAAAGAAACAAACTAAAAATACTAAGAGAACACTTCACACTTTTATTCTGGTTTATGTGTCCCTTTACATGGGGTTGAGGAGTGTTAGACGAGAGGAAAATAACTTTAATTTTCAATATAGGAAAGAAGATGCAGAGAGATACTATAGCGGGTTGACCTTTGCTGGCTTCCAGGTGCCCACCAAGCTGCTCTATCACTCCGTTTCCTCAGCAGTTTGGGGGAGAAAAGTATGATGAAAAATTCATGGGTCGAGATAAGGACATGACCTTCTCCATTGTGGGTCCTTCCCATGGGCTGCAGTTCTTCACAAACTGCTCCTGCATGGGTCCTTTCCATGGGATCCAGTCCTTCAGAAACACATTGATCCAGCGTGGGTTCCCCACGGGGTCACAAGTCCTGCCAGGAGCCTGCTCCCATGTGGGCTTTCTGTGGAGTCACAGCTTCCCTCAGGGTACAATCCACCTGCTTCAGTATGGGGTCCTCCTTGGCCTGCAGCGGGGCAAGATGTGTCACTATGGTCTTCCCCATGGGCTGCAGGGAAATCCCTGCTTCAGTACCTGGAGTACATGCTCCACCTCCTTCTTCACTGACCTTGGTGTCTGCAGAGTTGTTTCTCTCATATATTCTCACTTCTCTCTCTCAGCTGCTGTTGCACAGCTATTTAACCCTTCCTTAAATATGTTTTTACAGAGACACTACCACTGTCACTGACCGTCTCCGCTTTTACCAGCAGCAAGTCTGTCATAGCCAGCTGGAACTGGTTCCGTCCAACATAGATGCAGCCTTTGACATTTTCTTACAGAAGCCACCTTTGCAACCCCACACTACTCAAACCTTGCCACGTAAAGCCAATAGAGATATTCTCTCAATAATAATATTAATTCCTGATGATCGGTACTATTTCTAGAGAACCCTCCTTGGGGAAGATCTTATCAATACTTATAAATACTTAAAGGAGGGTGCCGGGAGGAGGGGGGTAGTCTTTTTTCAGTGGTGCCCAGTGATAAGACAAGAGGTAATGGGCACAAGCCTGAATATAGGAAGTTCTATCTGAACATGAGGAGGAACTTCTTGACTTTGAGGGCGGCAGGGCTCTGGAAAAGACTGCCCAGAGAGGTGGTGGAGTCTCTGACTCTGGAGAAAGATGGACTCTACCTGGACGCCGTCCTGTGCAACCTGCGGTAGGTGGACCTGCTCTGGCAGGGGAGTTGGAATAGAAGATCTCCAGATGTCCCTTCCAACACCTAATATTCTGTAATTCCATAACTCTTAAAATTTGCAATTAAGAAATATTTCACCTATTTAAAATTCATGCTAACATTTATGCTTCCTTATATTTCTTATTCTCCTGAAGTATCTAGTTTGATAGTGGAACTAATTTATGAACATTATTTCCCCGATCTTTTTCTCAGCTTTTTCCTATTTCAACTTTTTCTCAGCTTTTTCCTATTTCAACTTTTTCTCATATAGGGCATCCTAAGTGGCGATTCAAATTATGTTAGACAAAGAGCAGTACCATTGATCACTATCCACACAGAGCCTAAATTAATAAAAAAAAATTAAATAAAAAAAAATAAAAAATACTTGCTGTACCTTAGCAGGCATTTATACTTGGCTGAATTAAGGCCTGAGGAGGCCTTTAGCATCATCTGCAATAAATGATTTTGACTGTTATTGTGTGTATGAATAAAATAAACAGCTGATATTTTCTAGAAGAAAAGATCAAGATGCCGAGAGAACAACAATAGAAAAAGAACAAGATCACAAACAATCAATAGAAGGAATATTAAAAGAGAAATAAAAATTCAGATCTCAATGTATGTTCACACAATAGTTGCAGAAATGCCTCAGGAAAGCACATCGATCTTTACTGTTCTGGCTAAACTATGGTCGGTATCCAGAACAGCAACACTAAAACTGAATCAGATTTTTTTTTACAAGCTTTATTTAGCCATACACTTAAACATCAAGCAGTGCCATCTGTTAGAAGATAGAGTCCCATTGCTTTCTCAGCTCATGACAGGCAAAGGAGGAAGACACATCTTGCAGGGTAAAGCGCATTCAAATTGTCTTTCAGTAGAAATGCATTCTTGTTTGGCCAGCTTCAAAGTAGTAAATTTCCTGATATTGATATTCCACACAGACAGACATGTACATTTACAGAAACATACCACATGAAAATAAAAGGTTGCATATACCACCTCAGACTTCTCACAGTGAATTCTGCTTGTGCTTATTCTTCTTCTGTGGGATTTCTGTGTCTGTGGCTACAATTTTGTAAATGTACTTCAAGACTGATAACGAATTATACTTTTACAGTTCTTTAAATGCTTTTGGCACTGATTGACGTTCCTATAGGTATAACAATACATAAATGAATCTTCTTCTTCTCCCTGTGAATTATGGTATATTGTTTAGCAGCAAATGTTATTTTTTTCCCATGATTGGCATGACAGATAGATCTACTTGTGAAGAAATCAATTTTTTTTTCCCTAAAGATATTAATTTTGAGGCAAGCGTAAAGAATATCAAGCTAGAGAGTTAAATTATTGGAAAAACTATGAGCAACTGACAATGAAATCTTTTATTGCTAAATACCAACTAGGCCTCATAGGCAGAATGTGATAAACATGAATCCTTCAGGATGTACAAAGCAAGGCTGAGAGACAGATTGACAAGAGTGAGTTTGATAAAAAGTAAGTAATAAAACTCATAAAGAGTGAGCCAAGCTAAAAGAATGTTATACCATCCTCCTAACTACCCTCAAATCATAGCTAAATATCAAAAAATGGAAGTAGAAATGAGACATTTTTAGCGTAACACTTCAAGGAAAACGGAGTAAACCTCTGCAAAAAGACCTGAAACAAAATACCTATACTGAAAAGTAATTTGTATATGTGTGATGAAAGATTATAAGGATTCAGGATGATTTGTGGCTTTAAGCACTTAACCGAATTTTAGGATTACTTTAAAGAAAGTGTGGAGAGGTGACCTGAAAATACAAGTTACACAAAATAATTTCAGTACTAAATAGGCTTTCTCAAAAACTGATGACATTTTTAATTGACTTCAAAAAAAGCAACATTAAATGCTCAGCGGAAAGTTTAATAAGATCACTGCTTTTACTACAAAGTTATAAAGCATCTGACATCCAGGTGTTTGCAGAACTGAAGCCCCTTAGCATTTGCTTGTCTGTTTTTCATGGGTACAGTGGTACTAGAACACGTGATTGCAAAGTTTATGTGACAAGAGCAGGCAAAGCATCAGATTCTGAGCCATACTTGCTTTAGGGTAACATTGTTCACACACACACACAAANAAAAAAAAAAAAAAAAAAAAAAAAGAGTGCCCTCATGTCTTAGTTACTCTTTTACAGCTTATCAGTAGAGTAAGTGGATTCTTGCTCAAAACATCCGTTCTATGGACAACTAGATTCATCAATCTTCTGGAGCACGTGGCAGTTGAAGAAAACTCTGCATGTTTTGGCGTGTTTTCCCTAGTTCAAACAAACCTTCTCGACTCCATATCAATCACTTGCTATGTTGATGGTCCCAATCTGGAGGTCAAAGATTTCTGTCTCAAAACTTGGAGCCTTTGCTATTTCACTAGCAAGCTTTCTGCTCCTGATATCATGTTTCCCTCTTCTTCATTAATAGTCAGTGAAAGACCCTTTCTTTTATAAAAAATTAATCATCTGCTTTATCAGACAGGCATTACTATTATCCATTAAAGGACAGATTTGAAAACTGATGTGTGAAAGAATTGTCATCTCTTTGTACAAGTGTATTCTATTTGAATTAAGCAAGGGCTCTCAAAATTGGTTAAGTACTAGGTACAAGAATTTTACCAGTGTGCATATGGACTTTAATTCAATATAGAGGTAAAAGCAGGTAATTGTGCCCACATTTAAAATGTAATATATAGTCTAAAGTGTAAATAGAGAATTACCAGTCTCAAATACAACTTATGCATCTGAAACTATTCCCAAAATCATGCCAATGGAGACTGCTTTCTTTTTTTTTTTCCTGTAAAACACATTAAATTCTAATATTAAAACCCCTGTAGATCTTTCTGCCTCATAAAATTCTGTTTCATCAGTTGGCTAAGGGTGAAAATATCACATTCCTCCTACTCATCATGGATTTACAGGTGAAAGATATTAAAGAACTTCTATTTTTTCAAAATGTCATTAAGGATGGCAGAAATTAAACCAGTTCTGTGGAAGGACTATCTCAGAACCTTTAATGTTATCTCTCCACATTTTGAATAAAATTATTAAGGTCTTTCTGTCCCCACTAATAAAATAGAGAAACATTTCTTCTAGCAGGCTCACCTAATCATGCAATTTTTGTTTATTTTATCTCAGCCAAGTCTCTGTTCTTTTCTGCAAGTACTGAACTAAATAGGTTGCTGTGAAAACGCTTTTCTTGCTCTTTTAAGTAATGTTTTATTATTTTAACATTTGATTTTGCAGACCCTAAAAAACGTTCCTTTCTTGCTTTTGAGGCCAATAATGAGTTTGTCCATGTTTTAATGATTTAATTTAAATGTAAATGAAAAGTTTGAGTATAAATATTTTTTCCTAGGCCTGATCAGGTTCACATATAAGAAAAGGTGAAAAGGAGGGCATTCATCTTTGGAAAAACATCTGCAAAATGAAGAAGTAAAGATCCTAAGAATTTGTATACTTCTTTAAAATTAAGTGGGAAAATAAGTGAAAACAGGTTAGTAAAATAGTTCATAAAGGCAGACATCAGTTACTTTTTCTGGCAGTTTGGAAACATTTCCATTTCAAACTATTTGAAATCTGTTTGCTGTAGGGCTTTAATTCCACAAATATGCGTATTTTAGACTTCGGCTGAGCCATTCAAAACATACAGAAAAGTGTTGTATGGTATGGACTAAAACCTAATGACAGTATTAAAGGCTTATTTTTGGCATTGTGAATTGGTACATTTGGTACTTCAGTTTGGACTGTTGTTTTGTGCTCCTAAACATTCAGGCATTATGCCAACATCAGATCCCACCATGTTTTGTCCCAAAAAGCCACTGGATTTGGGATAAGCAATAGAATGAAAAGAAAAAATAGTCATGATCACGGCCACCTAAATGCTTCAGCCATTGTAATCAAAACTGTTAGCTAGATAATAAAACAGCCAGAAAAGCAAAATGTGCGCTTTACAACTGTTTAAAATTATACAGATAAAACCAAATATATTGTTTTGTAAACTTTAAAACAGGAACACAGCATCTGAGGAAACGTTGTCACAGCAGTATAGCTAGAAGGGGATTTTTTTTTTTTTACTTTGAATATCTGATCTTTCCAGATGACTAAATAGTGATTAAAATGCATTCTTTTTATTAATCCCTTTCATATCTGAAATAGTTTTTCCTGGAGGTTTCAATTTCATTAGAATCTCCTTGGGAAATCAGTGTTGCAATACTGATTAGAGTGACATTATAATCTGGAAAGTGACTGTCACCTTCTTAATCAATAAATCTACTCTTCAACTCTTATCTGCCTGGTGACAAGAAAGAATTTTTTAAAACTTTTTTTTTAGCCCTACTGTGCTAACAGATTTTATTTGTGCTGGATTTGATTTTTGTCTCCTGGTGTCCATCAGCTTAATTATTTCCTGTTTTAGCTGTAAAAACAAAATCTAGTTGATTAAATCTGTGCAACCCCAACTACTTCAATTACTAGGTTTGTAGATGGACTCTGACAGGATTCTTAAAAATGCACTTTTCAAAGGTTAGCCACTTTTTCAGGAGGGAAATTTGGGGTTGGGTGTAGAATACCAGAAGGCATATTACGTATCCATAGTAATTTCTCTTTTCATGTAGCTACATTATGCTTCTAGCAATGTGAGCTTTCCAGTCTATCAGGAAAAGGTGTGCTAGATTCCAATGGCAAAAAATTCTAGTTGTAATTTCTATTTTAAATACAAGGTTCAGTTGAAAGTAAGTGACCACTTAAATTGTTCATAAGCCATATTGGTTACTGAATCTCTATTATTTTTTTATTTTTTTTTTAATTTTCTGTCTTTTTAGCAAACAGGCACAATCCACTTGATCTAAGAATTAATGGCAGGAAATTCTGTCATAAAAGAAGCCAGTCTGGATCATAACAATATCCCTTTTCACTTTATAATTTAAAAATATAATAGAATGTGTGACGGGTAAGAACAGAAATATATTGATGATTGGAAAAGGGGTCTATAATACCCCCATTTGCACTACACAGTGTAACAAATATATCCTGGGTCATATAACAGGAAGGTACTTGTGCAAGTCACTTGCTTAGTGAAAGAAGGTACATCTGATTTTGAATAGGAAAATTGCTGCCTTTGCAAAAAAATATCAGTGGTAAAAGTATGAAGCTTTGCAGGCCCATGGATACATACATAGAATATATTAGTACATTTTTTTAAATTCAGCACTGTGTCATTCAAAAATATGGGAAATAACATCTTAAAAATATCCAGACTCTTGTGCTAAAATTGAACTTAGGCAAATTTTTTTCTTTGTTTGTTTGATTCCTTACTGGTTTTTTAATTTAAAGCCAGATGCTAGATAACCAACAGTTACACATCAATTTTCATCCACTGGCTGTGTTGAATTAGTCTTAATCCTATTTATTGTGAATTCATTATAAGACTGCCATTCATTTCAGGGTCTTGAATGTTGTGTGTGGGGTTTTTGTTTCTTTCTTTGTTTTGTAGGGATTTTTGTGTTTGTTTGGTTTTGTTTTATTTTTAAACTAATTAAAAGCAACCACGTTAATTTCGTTGTTATTACTTGCCTACCACATTCAGTTTTTCACTTCCTCTCTCTTACATTTCTTTCTCTTTATAAATGGAGATTTTCTTTCCTGTTCTGCTGCAACAAGTGAGTCTTAGGCAAAAAAAAAAAGCCTAGAAATAATTTTTGTTTGGAGAAAAATTTTGATGCTTTGACCATTATTCTTCCTACATATCCTCAGTTGGGTCCAAATGTATCCAAGATTCACTAGTTGCCTATTTTTACTAGTAGCTGTTGTACAGGTAACTGGAATGTGGTACCATCTGGTTCATAAAGCTATCTGGCTAAGGGCTATTTGTTATAAAAGAAATAAAAAATAGCAAGGAAGGTGATAAACACAGAAACTCAGATATTAAGAAATAGGTGATAACAGACGTAGTAAGTAAAACTAGAGCTCTTCAGCCATTGTCTGATAGACCATTAGAAGAACCACTCAGGAACAGGCTTCAAGGAAGTCAACCTGAGCTTGTAACTGAAAACTTGGGAAACATGATAAAGATTAGTATTATGGGATATTTGAGGGTGTTTGAGGAAAGCAAGAGACAGGGAAGGAGGGGGGAGGATCAGGGTCGACGAAGGAGGAACAAGCATTGGAAAAAGAAAAGAAATAAGGGGGCAACTGCATGTAAAGAGGCTGCAGATCACCACCCTTGTAGCCATGCCTTGTGCCTGGTCACTGCAGTCTATGCTATCCATTTATGAAATCCTGAAGTATTTTCTTCTGTGTAATCTTACTTGATATCTTATCTGGGTGCTACAAGGTCTAAGTACCAGCTACTGGGAAAGAGGCTACCAGGCTCTTAGTTCTACGTGCTAGCAACTAGAGGGACTGCAGTGTGTTTATGCTTCCCCAGTGAATTTAATCCTCTGTGAGTGTATGTGCATATGTGTAATTCATAAGCGAATATAAAGAAGTGAGTGAGAGAGCTGCATATTGGGTAAGGGGCCCAAGATCCAGGCATGGATATTAGACAGGCTGAGGTGCTGTGCAGATATTGAATTAATCTATGAATATGTCTGTGCTTCTGAATCTAGACAGTGTGGGCATGTGTGTTTTCACTAGGGAACCCCAATCATCACCACTTGGAGAGGAGGAAGCTGAATTGGCTATCTCTACATGTGTTTTATGTGACTTCTGGTAGTGTGCGCGTGTCTGCCTGCCTGCCTGCCTGGGATACAAACTCAGCCTTGATACCAGCCAAACATGCAAACAGGAGCATCAGCTGGGACAACAAGCACATCCAGATGGGAGGAATTTCCAGGACCAGGAGTCTGGGGAATTTAGCAGCCACCCATAGCATCCTTCACAGTGTAAGGTTCCCTCTAGCACAATGTTATGAATTTGCTCAAAGTGGGAGGAGAGTTTACATTAAGCTCTCTGATAGAATCAGAAGTATGGAGAAAGCAGTAATACCAGGTGAGCAACAGAAGAATGAAGGACTTTTCTTGGGTTCATAAACATGTCAAATATCAACTAGAAATAAACCACATCATATTTTGCTGCGGTCACCTTGCTTTTGAGAAGTCTGTGAAATCTAACTCACACTCAGAAGCTCTTACACATAACTTTTGACTGGGAAAAAAGTAACTTTCAAAAGAAAGAGGTTTTCAAAGTCTGTTTTTATTTTCAGTTGTTTTGCAAGGTTTTAAAAATGATCTGTTGTTGTGTGGTTACAGTTCTGTTTGATGTGTTTTATTACATGTTGTCAAGAGTGTAAGAGGTCTGCTTTAAGACTGCCAATTCCAGTGCTGAGAATGACTTACAGTAACCTTGTGTTTCTAGGATAAAACTGCAGTGTTTAAATGAAGGGTTTCAAAATACTCTGGTTCAAAGTCAGTGCCTTTTTTTTTTTTTTTTTGTGATCAAAAAAGCATTATTTTCTTCTCTAATTGAGGTTTTACTTTATTAAATATTTTAAGATTCCTTTAAGAATCATCTATAAATATTCATATGAGAAGACAGGAAGAGGAAAGCGAAACACACGGGCACAAAGATATATGGTAACATCAGGGGAATGATTTGCAAATAATTGAAGTTGACAATTGGACTCCATTTTCAGCTTGCAACTTGCCTATATGCATTGTCTTCACCTAGAAAACGAAATGAGAGATACTGAGCAGAACATTAAAATTGAGTTCAGTGTTTGGCAGGGACCTAAACGGAAAAAAACCCTAATTTGAATAGAGCATAGGTCAGAAGAAAAAAGACATTTTAGAGGCAGTCAGGCTAATGAGATCATATCTACCTGCTGGTTCTCTGCTTCAAGGCCATTGCAGAGCAAAAAATGACACATGGGGCAGCACTGACCAGATGGATGAGAAAACGTTCACACTGAAAACAACTTCAGCCTGAGAATTATAAAATGGCAGGCTTGCCAGAGATGAAAAACTGTAATCCAAGGATGATATAGGACCTGGACTGCTTTGAGGAAAACAGAGTCTAATATAGCAAATAATTTTTTCATGACAGAAGTCTTCATCAGATAAAAATGTATTGATTTGATGTTTTTGTTTAATTAGCATTAGTTGGCAGAGTAAATTTCTGCTTTCCTTTCACTGTAACAATAGAAGTTTCAAAATCTGACACACAACACAGAGGCAAGTTTTGGGGTTATTGCAAACTTACCTCTGAAATATAGCTAACAGGAAGACCCTTGCAGTCTTACTGATAATGTAGCTACAACAGAGTTTCTTGCTATCATATTATTTGGAAAAACTAAGGCACATTTATTCTTGCAACTGAAGTCACATCTTTATATGTGTCTAAGAGGACTGTTGCCTTCTTTGAAATATAGGCAACATATTCTGGGTTGTTCTTAGAGTCAGATTGGCTGAAATAAGGGTGAGAACATGATAAGTGTATATAGATGCAAAGGTCTAGGAAATGCTGACTTACGCCAACCTGTTTTCAACAAAATTTATGCATGTGTATGAGCATAAGCATAAGCACCAAATAAATGTTGATTCAATATCTGGTAACATTCTAAATGGAAGCAAGAGGTGCTAAGTTAATAAATGCATATGACATCTTTAATAGAGATGCTGACATATCCTTTAGAATCTCCTATAAAAAATAATCAGTACCATATTTGTAAAGATTTCTGCACACCTATGATCATCTCCTGTTTCCCTTTGACAGTGCCTTTTCAACACATTAACTGATAGAGAATTGTGGTTTTGGGAAAGAACCATTTTTATTATAGGAAATATCTAAGCTTTTCAGAAACTAGAATTATAAAGTCAACCTATTATTTCCTGCTCTGCCGGGAATGTGTTTGACTCCAACCTAGACTAGCACAATCAAGATTAATTTTCAGTAGATGTTTTCAACTGTTACAGTCTGAATTCTACTTAATCTAAGACTGATAGTTTTTTCATAGAATCATAGAATAATCTAGGTTGGAAAAGACTTTTAAGGTCATTGAGTCCAACTGCTAACCAAACACTGCCAAGTCTACCACTAAACCATGTCCCTAAGTGTGACACCTACATGTCTTTTAAATACCTGTGGGGATGGTGACTCAACCCCTTCCCTGGGCAGCCCGTTTCAAGTCCTTGGCCCTCAATTGCAGACGTTGGTTTTGTAGTAGGTAGAATTCTTTTTTTTTGTTTCCCCTCCCGCCTCGCCTTCCCCAAATGCAAGTATTAAGAGCTCAGAATTTAAGGGTCAGAGGATGCATTCAAACTTTTTCCCTGATGTCCTGGTTTGAGGTAAAACAGTACCAGTTTTGTTCAGTAACTCTGCTTTCTAACTAGGCCACTTCTAACTGCTGAAAGTGGCAGCATATTGTGCAGAAAAATGCTCTTTCTCAGAGCAGTAAGACCCACATTTATAGTTGATGTCAAGGCACGGTGTGCACAGAGGCTCTTGCTTACACCTATTGCTATAACAACCAAGGCCAACCAACTTTGTTACTTGCCCTGTTGAAGGGTCGGAAGCGGAAAAGCATAGAGGGGTCACACCTGTGGGGAGGAGCAGACAGGACAGGTGACCCAAAACTGACTAAACAGTCCATCCCATCTGCCTCATGCTCAGTATAGAAGCTGAGGGACCTAAGGGTCAGTTTTTCCTTCTTCAACGGCCAGCATCCGAGGAGGACTCTGTTTGTCTGCCTTTGATCCCCATCCATGTGCTCCTGAATCCAGATCTGGAATCCAGTTCCCATCCATTGTTGAGTCCAGTCTGGGACTTTCCTAGTGCCTGTTGATGACGTGATGTCATCATGGGAGCTTGATACGGTTTTGTATATATTTCATTATTTTCTTTTTATTATTTTATTCTTTATATTTCATTAAAATAGCTTTGGTCTTACTAAACTAGTCTCTCTTGAAGAGAGACCAGTTTAGTCCTGCTCCTGCAGGAGAGAGGGAACACCTGTCGCTCAGCTTGCTTGGGCCAATCCGGCCCAAACCACGACACCCTGGCCAATACATCCTACAAAGAAAATCAGTTACTGCAACTAGTTTTGAAATTATTGCTTACCTACAGTTTGTTTGGAGATCTACAGAATGAAGAGCACTATTTCATTCCTTCTTGTCAGGATCTATGAAAAGTAGGCTGCAACACTGATAGGAACCATATTTACTACAACAGATGTATGCAATCTATTTAGGTTTTTTCCCTATGTTCAAGACTGTATGAGTTACTGTCCAAAATACAGGCCTTTTTCCTTGGACTAGAAAAGAGTCTATATTAGACATCTAAATTTTTAGGGCTAAATTTAGGTATGATGAATCCTAATTCAAGACTTTTGAAAAAATAAATATAGCAAAAATTTTTAGAGACCAAAACACAGATCAAAATGTCCTGTCCTACAGTTAAGAATTATGATTAATTGCACATTCTTTCTGTAAAGCCTAATAATTATTTCAAAGACACTGTTGTAATGCACTTTTATAAAGTCTTTTTATCCTCAGGAAAGTAAAGAAAATTAATACACAATTTTGTGAGTAGTATCCAAGCCTGAATATAAAACAATAGGGCTTTGTCTTAATACAGTTTAGTTTAATTTAGACAGAGATGTACTGTAGTGTTGAAAAATCTTAAACGCTGCTGTAGCATGTTATTAACTTTGCCTGAACAATAGTCCCATCAGAGAGAAAAAGAAAATCCATTTCTTTCATAGAGGAAACCCATCTTGAATGTGAAAATGCTTAGCCAGCCAGCTGCCTTGCAGTTTTACAGTTGAAATTAGAGAAGAAATCAATATGTCATCCTTCAACTGTCAAGTGTATTGTATACATTTATAATGAGCATATACAGAAAATAAAAATATTTTTCTACTTCATTTCTATTAATGACATTTCCTTTGACAATAAAATAAGAATTGCAAACCTTTTGACAAAGACAAAAATAGAGGATTGTGATATACAATGAAAATTACGAGACCAAGACCAGGTTAGATACCTTTGACCTTCTGAATTAGCGTGTCTATAACCCCCTAGATCCAAAAAGAGTCTTGAAATCAATCTTTATCAGACTTACTGCCAAGACCAAAAATCAATCCACCCAAGGGATGAACATTGCTTTTTGCAAGTGATACTCTGATACTTTGAGCCATGGCATGTCATAAAGGTCTCACAACTTACAGAAAATAGGTCAGATAAGAATCACAGGCAGGGTGAACCTGGAAGAAAACAGTATTCCATTAATAAATAAATAAATTAATAAATCCACTCATAGAGTTTTAACAATGCATTCTGTACAATTTTGGCGGTTGGTTGGTTGGTTGGGTTTTTTTGGTACAATACCTGGGGTAGGGGGAAGGCAGTAATTTAAAGGTGGCTTACTTACCAGGGGCTACTCTGTGAAATGCACCATACACTTTATGTACATATGATAGGATGCATCATATATAAACATAGTTGGGGAAAGTCGTATTTAGTTGGTGTTTTTTGGAGGGGTGGGAGTTGATCTGGCTGCATCTACAGTGCACTTTCATCTGTATACTTCCAATTTTTCTTCTCAAAGAAGAGAGTGAAGTGTCCTTCAAAGTCCCTCTCAAGCATAAATTTTTCAGATTCTTAGGGACCTTGAAAGAAAGTAAGGAGGGATTGTGTAAGCAGTTATGCAGAGTATCTCTGAACAAAGATGAAACTGTTGTAGGTTTTGGTGTTTGGTATTGCCTTTTTTTTCCTACTGAGTGCTTGTTTATTCTTGCTGTCATTAAAAGTACTACTATTCTACAAGAATCACTTAGAGGAGTAACCGACAATACCTACTTCACTAAAGATCTACAAGAATTTTCTCTGCAAATGGTGTAACTAGAAGAAGAGCAAAGAAGCTCTGTTGCTTGGACTCTGACAGACTACACCTTTGTTCTGATGGAGGATTGCCTCTTCCTCATTTTGTAATAAAGGCAAATACATTCAAGTCAGCATCCCTTTTAGCCTGTTTCTTTGCTGAAGTACCCAAACCCTTAGAAATCTCAGTTTTGGATGAAAAGTTATATTGTGCCTTGAAATTGCCTAAATCTGTCAGTATAAAAAGAAAAAGTATGCCCAATGGTCAGGAGGGCTTCATCTTTCTTTAAGTCATGAGGGTTTCATCTTTCTTTAAGTGTTAGTGCCATGTCTTCACTTGTCAGACAATCTCCTTGGGCATGTGGGTTAAACATGATGTTGAGTAGTAAAATATTTCTGTTATACATTACAGGCAGCAGACTGTGGACGTGCTTTGAAGAAATCTGCCACCACCGGTGACAAGCATAGTGCTTGAAATTCATGAGCTAGTTTGAAGACTTATGGCAAACAATAGAAAAAAAATCATTGGGAATGAATAAATGACATTTCAAGACATAAAACAATGGGTGTAAATAAAAAAAAATTACCAAAATAACTCACCACAAATGTAAAAATGTTCTCCACTGAGGTGTCTGTGAAGAACTTGGAGAGATTGCCATGTGCTGTCTGCAGGCAGACAATACATATTAAGGTATAAAATGACTAGTAACCCTTGTGGTACACTACTGAACTATTCTCCACCTCTGGAACTAGTGTAGCCATGCATTCACAGATGTAGTGAGAGACAAATATAAATAAACCTACAAACACACAAAATTTGGATTATGGTCCCCGTCATGGTAAGTGAAGTTGGTATATTTGTATTAAACCTGTATACCGTTTTGCCATAACATTTTTTCTTTTTGTCATGGAGAGCATATTCTTTTCTATTTTTAGATATGTTTTGAAGGTGAGCTTCTTAAGACTGGCAGAAGATTGTTTTTCACAAACAGAGAATGGAAATATTTTCTCATGTGAAGCCTGTAAATAATCTGAAAGCAAAAATGAAACTATTTGACTCAGACTATAGGTATAATTTATTTTATCAGATTTGTTTAATAATAATAAAGTTCTTCTTACCAATTAGTGCTTTGTTTAAGCTCTAGCTTCCAGAGACATTAGCTAGGAGTCCTGATAGGCTGCCATTTTGCTTACGGTCCAAAACCATATTTTGACAAACCTTGGCTTGGCTCCTGTTCAGTTTTCTAACATGCATAAAATGGAAAATAAGCTTTAGATGCATTCAAAAGAATATGAGAAAACAGAAGTTGACAGAGACAAAAATGTATACAAAGCATGAAGGCAGAGAGCTGACAAAGCATTCAATTCCAGGAACCTCTGAGAATAACGTAGGGTAATAAATTGGAAGGACTAGAAAGCAACAGCAAAAGATTACATTTTGAGTGCTTACTTGTACAATTAAATGGCTACTAAAGTTTGTGAGTCAAGGGTGTTGGTACAAAATATAACAAGTATCTAGGCCACCCATTCAGTAATATACATGCCTGTTATACACATGGCAAGGAAGTTACAAAACTAAGACACACATTATGTCTTTTTTCCATGATCAACAAGATAAACAAGGTGTCACTAGGTCTTCAAATCTGTAATTCAGTTAATATTTTGTTTGTTAGCATTTTCAGCATCTCAGGCTACATTTCTATTTCAAAATGAAAAAGAATACGGATTTTCATTAGGTATTTAAAAAAATGTATCTTTAAAACCTTGGTGTATAAATTTGTCTCCATTTATCTTCCCTGTTTAGGCATGTTTTATAACATTACATTAAATGATTAGACTGCCACTTGAAAAAAAAATATTACAATGTGTTTATATACTTTATCGTGCAATCAGCACACATGATAAATAAACAACTAATAATGGTAATGATTAACAAAATGAAAAAAAAAAATTAAATTACAGTGATAGTTTCACAACATGTCCTTGTAGCAAATCAGAAATTTCCAGCTGAAAGTGTTATGAAACTAGATTTTGTGTTTTTTCTCTGTGAACTGCAGTATTTCACTGTTGTTTTTTTAAGAAAACACACATTTCACATTGTAAAGCAGGGTTTTGTTGCAAATTAAGCCACACTTTCATCTTTGAAGGCTTGCATCCCCTTTACTTACTCTGGCAGACTCTTTTTTTCCCCGCTTCACTATGTACTTCATCTTTAGCCATGTTAGTACAATTTTGAAGAGGTGTCCTTTAGCTGTTCTTATGAATTTGTTGTATTACTTAAATAATCTAATTTGCCAGTATTCGGAAATTTCTTCAGCAGCAAGGCTTTCCTTAATTGGATTCAGTAGTACTATGTCAACTTTAATTTTAATTCTGCTTCTCAAAGTTGCTAAGAAGAAAACTCTCGAATAACCCCAGGTACTTAGCTCATATTAATAAAACCTCTTCTCCTTCCCTGGAGTGACAGATTTAATATTTATTACTTTGACACTACCATGTGCAGTAAGTATAATGTCCACTTCTTCTGAGCCACAGCAGAGTTCAACAGCAGTTCAGAGAATTCCCAATGTTGCTCCGCTAGTCATCACAGTTATTTTATTTGCATTACAAATATTTTCTCCATTTAAACTGCAGAAATAAATGCAGGCTGAACATAAATGATTAAACTTGATGTAATACCTCTATTTAAATGGTAGATTTTAAATTAACAACTTTCTTTCTCCCTAGACAGTTACAGTTTAAGAGATTCCAATAAAGTTTCACAACAATTAAGTAATATGTAATGAATTTACAAGTATAACACCTGACAGCACCACATGCTATTACATTATCCATTACTTCCCATCAAAAATCACTTTTCTGAGTTTTTATTAAATTTTCCAAACCAAGCCACCTGGTTCAAATTTTCCGTTCCTAGTAACTGTCTCAGAATGAGATATTTGAAAATGTGTGCATGTATGTGTTTTCAGAGATAACACACAAACAAAAAAACCCAAAACTAAAGCCAGGCATCGTAAAAAGATGATGGTAAAGATTACTTTTGGAAATATTTAGATTTATCACTTGTAATAGAAAGGACTTGCAGTTTGCATTGTGGTGTTCTTTAACAAACTATAAAAGTACTTTCATTTTCATGTTGTAGTGTTCTTTAAAGGAGGCTATGTGGTTTTGTTTTGGTTTTTTTTCTCTTCCTTTGAAAAAAATTAATATTTGGTCAAGTTACATTATTTGCATTATCATTAAAATTAGAAATCCTGTGTTGCATATGCTCTGTATACATCATAAAAATGGATTAAGTCTCCAAAGACCTTTATTTTCTTCTAAACGTATGTAACATGCTATCCCTGAAGTGTGACTGGATGCTGTCTGTGAGAAAATTAATTAGCACAAGTCCAAACTGTGTTAACAATTTAACAGTATGGTTGTCTGCAGACCAGTATTGTACCCGTGCTGTAACTCTCTATTACCTACTAGTATAGTTGTCACATGAGATATAGATGTTCTGGTGGCACTCCTGCAATATTATGCATGAAGACATCTGATACAAATATAAAATAGGGAAGAGCTGGAATATAAGTGGGAAAGAAACAGATGGTATGACTGGGACTGGCTAGAAGAGGGAGAATATGATATGAATGTGTAAAGAAAAATGGAACCACATCAGAAAGAAAATTAAAAGGTACTAAAGGAAAAAGATTCAGGGCAAAACACACCATGTACAAACTAAAGAATATTCATCTAGAAGGGAGAGGAGAGGGAAAATAAAGTAAGCAAACCTAGTATCTGCATTATACTTTATATTTTTGATATGAAGTTTCTGTTTGTGTGCAATCACACTTGTGCAAGGATTTCAGGATGGCTAGTTAAAACTTAGGAACAAAAAGGCATAACAGGATTCATCTCAGCTAACTGTAGTCATCAACAAGAGGTGTTTAGTCCAAATAAGTTGTCTTAGGTTTCTTCAGCACTTGATGGGCGGAAAACATTGCAGGCAATTGGTCTCTTCTTAAGATAGTTATCTGAACTAGTACAGTATGAAACACTGTCTGAAAATGCCAGCCCTGACCACACAGGAAGCCAGACTATCAGTCTTCTAGGTGACTAGAATCTGATGAGATGAATCACACCTATCAAGCGAAAAGTTTGGACACGACACAGAAATGAGTATATTTTAGAATAAGGTATACTGGACACTTTAAATGTTTACTTTTTCCTATTTCTAGAAACCTTTCTCTTATTATCTGAAAAGTGGGAAAAATAATTTGATGCCTGAGTTCATTTTCTTAAGTCTTGTCACTTCAATATCTGACATTTTTAGGTGGAGTATTTTTAACTATTTGGCAACTTTAGTTAAGATGAATTAATACCAGATTCTTTTTCATAAAAAAAAGTCCACTGCTGTCCTTATGTTAATCTTAGAATATAATTATCTTTAAAGACTATTAGCCAACTATATAAATTTACATTTTATGTTACCATTCTTACTCCCATTTTTATTTACAGTAAAGAGATTTTCATTGACATACAGTATTTTATAATTTTAATTCAGGTCACATAATTTAAATTAAAACCAAAGAAGAATGCCAATAGTTTGATTTCCATAGAGGGCTGAGATGAGATGCAAAGAAATCTTTATTAATCCATATTCATCAATTCATATGGTCTTTTAAAAGAAAGGTCACAGATGAGATCAGGAGAACATCTCTAACCATTTCTGAAGACCACAAAAGCAATAAAGTACTGAAACAAATTCCAGAGCTTTATTCTGAACCACATATCAGGGAATAATACTCTCGATGTTTCAATATGATCCGAAAAGTTTGACCCTTGTATTATGAGCTTAAGCTTCTGCTGACAAATTCAACAGAAGTCTTGCACTGCCTCCAAAATCACAAAGAAACAACTATCTCGTGAAAATACCTACAAGACCTCCATTGCTCACGGCTGCAGGTCCATATAAACAGAATTACTGATGCCAGCTAGCTCTGCCAGTCCTGCTGAGATCCTGTTGTGGACATTCCTGTGCCCAGGTATGTGGAGAGGAGGAGACACTTTTGTCATTGGCTTCTTGCCTCCTGTTCCACACAGGAGGAATATTAAGGGGAGGAGTGGGATTGCTTAAGGGTATTTTTCATCTTGTGTGAGGCTGCTCAGCTGATCTAAGAGGTTGTTTGCAGAGCAGGAGACTAGAATGAGCCTGAGGAATGGACTTTTTCTATTCCCTGTAAACATCTTATACTGCTATTCTATATGTGGCTTTTATACAGTTTCCTTTGCATCTATACTATACCAAAAAAGGTCATTCTACAGATTATGTTGCAGACTGACCACATTGTACAATCCTTTTTCTCAGGCCCTATACAGTGTCACCATGGCCCCAAGATAGAACTATTGCCATGAAGACATTTTAAGTTCTGTGATAATGAAAAGCTTGTTTGCAGCCCATCAGTGAAATATTTTCATAGTTTAAAATGATATGTGCCTTATATTTTAAATGCTCTGAGATACCATGAAGGTAGAAAAAGAAGTCTGGCAGGACAGCGTTGGAGGAACATAAAAGAAATTGATCTTCGAGTCATTTTGTTCTACTGGGAATAACCTGTGGCCTTTGCCATTTCCAGTCTGTGTTGGCTAGAGCCAAAACCATGCAAATGCACTGCCAACACAATGATTCAGACATCCTGTGCTCCAGGGCTTAAACTCATGCATTAGCCACGTTTCCTTTGGCAATATGGCAAGGTCTTTATTATTTATGTGTGCAAGAGCTTTCCGTTCTCCTTCTGACCAGAATAAAGCATGTTCATGTAATAGAAATCTGATCTCAATAACTCCATCTGTATTTACCTTCCCTTTATATATCTTGTATTTCATCACACTTTTCACCTGCTCTCTGAGACTCCTTTGCATTCTTTACAAGGGAAGGGAGAAAATAGTGACTCCTGAGACTGGAGCAGATGTGAAGAAAAACAAAGGGGAAGATGCAGGTGCGGTGATCATAAATAGGTGGAAGTAATTCCATTCAACAGGGATAGGGAATGAAACAATAATCCATTACGTGTGTTTGTGCATTACAGGCATGGAGTTAGCTGCTATCTGTTTGTGAGTGCACTGTGTGATTCCCTCTTTTGTAGAAGAGAGATCTGATCTGTGTAAGACAACAAAAAGGTATTTGGAGGCAGTTTGGACAAGTGCTTTCCTCTGCATAAAAAGGTGCAGAAAGTGAAGAAATTCCTAGCAGGAATTTTCTTCTCAAATTTTTCATCAGCATGTGTAAAATGTTCTGCTTAAAAAGGATAACACATGAAGCATATCTAAGAAGTTCCACTCTGTAAGTTAACAAAAAAAATGAGTTTTTCAGTTCTCCATTTTTGTTCCTAGCTCACTTCAGATTGCATGTCTGTTTTAGTCGTGCTGGGAGAACACCGGTAAATCTGTTTTCAACACTTAAACTCAAATCTGTTATCTATGCTAAAACATACAGAAGCTCTAGTGTCCCACAGTGCTGCTAGTTGTCATACATTCAGATGGCAGCCACACATCAGCAGTTTGAAGTCCAGGGAGTGTATCTGTAATTCCTTTAGTATTTATCTCACTATGGAGTGCCTGTCAGTCAATAGTAACCATAGTCCAAACCTTGCTCCATAGCTTGTTAATGGCTTTTTCAGTGGTTTTCTTTCTAAAGTGCATAAAAAGTCTTTCTCTATGCTGACTGATGCTCACCAGGTCAAGGTGAGATATATTATCTGAAAGACTTCAGTTAGGAATTTATCATTGACATTGAGCATCTGCCAAAAGTGTTATCTTGTTTCTAGAAGATCACCATCCCCTTAGTCCTAATCCACTAGATAAATTTTTAAAGAAGAACACCATTACTAAAGCAGAAGCATTTGAGCACGGGTTTTGGTTGCAGGTTAGAAGTGGTGTACCCCAGGTTTCAGAACTGGGTCCATTACTTTTTAACAACGATCTGCATGATAGGGCAAAGTGTACCTTCAGCAAGCTTGCAGATGACATAAAACTGGGAGAAGTGGCTGATCTGCCAGGAGGTCATGCTGCCATCCAGAGGGACCTTAACAGGCTGGAGAAATGGGATGACAAGAATGTTGTGAAGTTCGGTGAAAAGTCCTGCACCTGGGGAAGAACAACCCCGTGCACCGGTTCATGCTGGTGGTCACCCAGCTGGAAAGGCCACCCAGCTCTCCAAAAAAAGGCTGGGGGTCTTGGTGAACACCAAGTTCAACAGGAGTCAACAACGTGCCCTTGCAAAAAAGGCTAGTGGTATCCCAAGCCACTTTAGGAAGAGTGCTGCCAGCAGGTTGAGGGATGTGATTCTTCCTCTCTACTCAGCGCTGGTGAGGCCACACCTGGAGTGCTGGGTCCAGTTCTGGGATCTTCAGTACAAGAGATACTGGAAAGAGTTTAGAGAAGGGCCACAGAATGATTAAGGAACTTTCCTCTCATGTGAGGAAAGGAGAAGACACCTAGAACTGTTTAGCCTGCAGAAGACAAGCTGCATGGGGAATCTTATCAATGTCTATAAATACCTGAAGGGAGGGAGTGAAGAAGACAGACACGGACTCTTTTCTGCAGTGCACAGTGACAGAACCAGAAGCATGGGCACAAACTTAATCACAGGAGATTCAATCTGAACATCAGGAAATACTTTTTTACTGGGAGGGTGACTGAGCACTGGAACAGGTTGCCCAGAGAGGTGGTGGAGTCTCCCACTCCAAAAATATTCAAAAGCCATCTGGATATAGTCCTAGGCAACCAGCTCTGGGCAGATGTAGGTTGGATCAGATCACCTCCAGAGGTCCCTTCCAACCTCAATCATTCTGTGATTAGCTGAAGCACCAGAAAGTGGAAAAAAAAGGCTCTTGTGGAAGAGCCGGGGATTTTTTTTCAAATTGGGGTTGAAAGTGCTTTGAAGGTCTGAGGTCTTATGTGGGAAGCTCACTGTGCAACTTAGTAGTTGGAACAATCACCTTTTTTGTCACTTCTTGAAAAAAATAATATGATAAAGCAGCAAGCAGTAAATATTTAACACAAGAAAACACTGTTCTTTTGAAATCAGCATTTCTAATTCTGTATCTTGTACCGTGCTAGGTAGCAATATGTAGCCAGTAAAACTATCCTGGTACACCATCAGACACAATTTACTTCAGAACTGCGATGTGTTCCCACTTGTGAACCTCTCTAACAGCATAGTGTCTCTATTTCCTCTTAAGGAAAAAACAAGAAGAAAGATAGAGACAAGTTTTCTACAGTGGAAGAGAAATAGGTTAGTGGAAGAAACAGGCCAGGTGACAACCCATACACATATGAGATACAAGTGCTATTCCTAATAGCACTTATTTCTGGCAGCAGCACAGGCTGCATATTTAGGATATTTCAAGAAACATATGACCTTACCATTGGTCAAAAGGTATTAGTTATGATGGTGGAAGATAATGCATAATTACTCAGTCTTCTTCATCCTTATAAGTTAGAGTGAAGAGAAATGTTCCTGTACAAGGTGTTTAATCATGATCAAGCACTTAATGATATTGATATGTCTGTAGTGAAATAATTTAGACCATGGTAAGCTGACACTTTTGTAACAGCTCAACCAGCCTTTTTTTAATTATTATTATTTTTATTCATGGGACTATCATCTTATAATTACCTTTGTTTCAAACTTTAGGTTTCAAACCAAATCACTGTCAAAGCTCAGGTTTTACAGATCATGTAGGAGGGCAGAACACTTAAAAACCCTGATACATGTGGTTAATAAATATTCAGAGACTTCTTGTTTTAATCTGTTAGGAAAGAAAAGTAGCAACAGTAAGATATTTTTGCATGTAATTAGATTTCCTTAGAAAGAACTGATGGAAAATTCCAGAAAGAAAATCCAGAAGAAACAGGGAACCAGAGTCAATTTTACGGTTCAAAAATAGCTTTCTAGGTTTACCCAAAAATTTCTGCTTATATGCTTGTTTGTTTAATTGTGTAAGATGTATATATCTTCTAGGTCTTTTCTATCCCTCCTTGAGGCTTTCTCTCATCCTCCTCCATCTCATTCCATGGTATCCATGAAATCATATCATTCTTCTGCCTTACATTTCCTATAAGGGTACCCATTACAATCTGTGGACCCTATATCTCACTCATTACTCAGGATTTCTTGTATTTGAACAATGGATTGTGGTTTATCATTTTCTTCTAAACGGAGAGTGCGATAGTTTCTTCATTTAGCCTGAACATTGATAACTACATAAAGTTACAATAAACTCAGCAATCAATCTATACAAGCAGCAAAACTGTAGTAGCAAACACAAGAAAATCGTGATCTGCTTAGGAGTTTTCAATGAGTAGAAGAAGAGAGTAAATAAAAACAGAGGCTAAACTAACAAATGAGAGTGATTTGAATCTCAGCACTGTTTATAATGAAAACTATAGTATACAGTTACCGTCCTCAAATAGGACTCTGCAGAATAAGCCATTAAACTAGAAATGTGTCCTGCTGTTAACAGTGATACATTACAAAGCTTTGCTTGTGTTTTTTCTCTCTGCACTTGCCAGGTTATTTAATCCATTGGTCTATAGAGATTCAGAATTTGTTCTTCTGCAGGGTATTAATTCAAAGTTAGATTATCAGAGACTAAGACAGTAAAATTTCACAGCTGCTGCAAAAGTAGAGCCGAAGTATTAATGAAATAGTTTGTGGTGCGTTTAAGAGAATACATGGTACTTTTGACAGTGAGACCTAAACTAATTTCACTGACTATGAAAACATCAAGTGCTGGCCAACAGTCTGGATACTCTCTGTATTCAATAAGGAAATAAAGGTACTGCAAAAGCTGGATTCCTCTCACCTGTCAGAAATATCTAAACACAACATGAATAATGTTCTTCTGATTAAAAACAAAGCCATTTTCTTGCAAATCATATAAATGAAGCCTTACTTCCTGAACAGCAGGGAAGTAAAATACTCTAATCCAGCCATTTTTCTCAACTTCTAGCCAAAACTTTAATAAAAATAAAAAATGCCCTTCACTAAATGCTTGAAAAATAAGCTTGTTACTCTATTTCTGGTTAAACTTCTGAAGGCTAATTCTTTAAGATTTGTTCCTTTTGATCCTCTTTTTACTGTCTTTTTAAAATAAAAATAGTAGATATTTTCTTGAAGATCTGCACTTGAAGACCACATTTCATGATGCTGAGTAATACAGAATCGCAGAATAATTCAGTTTGTAAGGGATGTCTAGAGATCATTCAGTTCAATCCCCACTCAAACCAGGATCAACTAGGTCAGTACTAGATACTGTTCTTCTCCAGCTGGGTTTTGAAAATTTCCAATGATGGAGATTGCTCAATCACTCTGGGCAATCTGTTCCAGTGTTTGACCTCCCTTATTACAAATGTTGGGGTTTACTCTGTCTAGTCGGAATTTCTTTTGTTGATCTTGTGCTTGTTGCCTCTTACCTTTTCAATGCACCTCAGAGAAGAATCTGGCTCTTTTTTGCCTACAACTTCTCACTCGGTAACTGAAGGCAGCAATAAGAACCTCTGCTCCCACTCTTTTCTTTTTAAGACTAGTTGAACTTAGTTTTCAGCCACATATTACAGGTTCCCGGTCCCCATTCACCTTGGTAACCCTCCATCGATCTCACCCTAGTTTACCAACCTGTCTTTACTGAGGAGCATGAACATAGACACATCTCTCCAGGTGTGGTCTAACAAGTGTTGAACAGAGGAGAAATACTGTTTCCCTTGTAGCCCTGCTCAATACACTCTTGCTGAATCTGGGGTTGGTCTTCTTCACTCCAAAGGGACATTGATGAATCCTAATCACCTTGTCCAGTGGGACAAAGCTGCAAAACTGATTTGTATTCAGTTTTTGCCTCACTCATGCAGAAGCTTGGGATTGTGCCATCCCCAGAGCTGAATTTTGCATTTGCCTTTACCGAAATGTACTGTCAAACAATTTCTACAGATTGACAAAGTCCAACTGAATAGTCACTTTCTCAAGTACATCAGTAGCAAAAGGAAGACTAGGGAAAATGCAGGCCCACTGCTCAATGAAGTAGGTGTCCTGGTAATGGAGGATGCAGAGAAGGAGGGGTTGCTGAATGCTTTCTTTGCTTCAGTCTTTACTGCTAAAGCCACCCTTCAGGAGTCCCAGAGGATGGAGGTAAAAGAGAGAGTCTAGAGAAAGGAAAACTTTCCCTTGGTTGAGGAGGATGAAGTTACCTTGGTTGAGGAGGATGAGGTTAGAGATCATTTAGGCAACATTGATGCCCACAAATCCATGGGCCCTGATGGGATGCACCTATGAGTGCTGAAGGAGCTGGCAGAAGTCATTGGGGGACCGCTTTCCATCATCTTTGGAAGGTTATGGATAACAGGCCAGGTGCCTGAAGGACTGGAAGAAAGCCAATGTCACTCCAGTCTTAAAAAGGGCAAGAAGGAAGACCTGAGAGACTACAGGCCAGTCAGCCTCACCTCCATCTCTGGAAAGATGATGGAACAACTCGTTCTGGGTGTCATCTCCAAGTATCTGGAAGAAAAGAAGGTTATTAGAAGTAGTCAAGACAAATTCACCAAGGAGAAGTCATGTATGACTAATCTGATAGCCTTCTACAATGGCACGAATGGATGGATAGATGAGGGGAAGGCATCTCATCCAGATGAGGGGATGTTGCCTACTTTGACTTCAGTAAGGCTTTCTATGCTGTCTCCCACAACATCCTAGTAGGTAAGCTTAGGAAGTGTGGGTTAGATGAATGGACAGTGGGGTGGATTGAAAACTGGCTGTCAGGTAGGTCTCAGAGGGTTGTGATCAGTGGGGCAGAGTCTAGTCGGAGGCCTGTGACTAGTGGTGTTCCTCAGGGGTCAGCACTGGGTCCTAACAGACCTTACTGGTCACTAAATGGACTTTATAGTGCACTGCAACAACCATTGGTCCATCTATCATATAATTCACATATCCACACCATACCATACCATTTAGTGTAAATAAATGGCATCCTGTTTTCTCTTCATTCACAAAGCAATTCATCTTGTCACAGCAAATGCCTTTAGTTTGGTCAGACATGGTGTACTTACTATAAATTCATGCAAGAAATTCCCAGTCACCTTCTTGTCTTTCATCGTTGGTACTATATTCTCTCTTCTTCCATATTTAGGTTAACTATCATTTATATGTTCAGCTAATAAAGAGACATTTCTAAACTGTTCCCCAAAGTTTCACTGTTGTATTTGTTTTGCGGCCTTATGGGATGAAGGCAATTCATCAGTTTAGATTAAAAACTTTGTACTTGTTTTCAAAAACTTATTATGCATATGATTAAATAAATAAACAAACCCACCAGACCCTACTTAATTGGGTGGATAGTTTGAATAATAAGTAAAATACATGAGAAAGAGACTCACTTTATGTGAGACCAAAATAATTCTTTGGATCCATAATTAATTTTTGTTCAAATTGTGTTTGCATTTCCTATAATAAAAATCTGAAGCAAATCTGATTAAAAAGGAAGACACTTTAGAAACCCAGAGATATTACAGAGAAAAATTTTAAGTATTTTGCATGCAGATTTGCTGATAAACTATGCACAAGACAGAGAACAACTCATTAAATAGTTAGGATTAAACTAAATTTAGCTCAGCTACTTCATTCACAATTTTCTGTGCACAGTCAATGAGGCAGTAATCCTGTGATAATAAATACACGAGAATGCAATTAAATACATCACAGTAAACATATGTTATGGATAAAAGTATGGTCAGGCATGTATAACTTACGGTCCTGGATATTGTCACCTTGTTTACTTAGGCGTGGCATATTGCAGCTTTTAAGTACTGTAGCTATCTATCTATCCACTACTTTTTCTCTCTCTCATTTCTACATTTTCTTTAGTTCCTGTTCCTGAAAATGAATTCATAAACAGATGTCTACACATTGCAGGGCCCTACTCACCAAGATCATAAAACAGATTAATAAAGGGAAAGGACAATAAGGAACACAGTAATTCTGTCTGATCTCTTCTATATATCACAGACCATAGATTTTGCCCTTTTATTTGTGTAGAGTGTATCTTTTGGAAATGCATCCACTTTGCTGGGCATCAAAGTGTGTGAGGATCTAACACTTTTCTTGGTATTTTATTACAATTATTCATTTCCCTTGTTTTTAAAAAAATCATTCTTTACCTTGATATTTAAACATATTCAGTTTAAGCTTCAAGTACTTATTTGCTCTTTATTGATAGATTTTATAGTTCTTGGTGTCTAGTGTTCTTTCTGTGTGAGGATATTTGCATGGTTATGAAGTTACCTCTCAGTATTTTGACTAAGCTGCTGTGTAGGTAGAGGTCATCATGATGCTCGCTGTAGCAGGTTTATCCCTCACAGCTCTTTTTGCACCTTTTACAGTTTTTAACATCCTGATGTTTCCTTTAGAAAGTGAGATGCGGATTGTCCAAATCTTTATAACATGTGACAAAACAAATTTCAGAATTTTTAGGGCACAATAACATTCAATACTCTCTTGCTGTGTTTATTCCCCCATTGCTATTTCATTTTTTTAAAACAACTTCTGTGATTTGTTTCTCTGAAGACCATTTTATTTATAAATTAATTAACAGAAGAGTGTATTATTTCCATATCTGCACTTGTTACTGAATATGAATTTGCTATTTTGCAAAGATCTTTGCAAATCTCACTAAATATTTCTAGAATTGTTAATTTAAAACAAGGAGATAAAATGAGGAGATATTGATACTGATGTTCATTTTATTCCTTAAGCAGGTTTTGATATAACTTTCTGCTGACTTGGAAATAAATATGCCTTGGACATGCCTCAGAATGCTTATTTAACTTCTATTAAAGGAAACAGAATAGTAGTATTTGCTGATGAGTTATTTCTATGAGATGCAGTGAGAATAGTTGTTTCAAAGCAAATGAAGAGTTGCTAGAAGCAGCAGAGGAGAATTCAACAGATGGAGAAAATTGTTTCTCTTATTCTTCTATTTTAGGCTCTGTGGGTTAGAATTTGTTAACTCACTGGAGTGTAGAATACATCTCTGTAGATAACTATTATTAGAGTGCTTTGTCACTGAGGCATAAGAGCTGACATTGCAGGGCATTATCCTTGTGATGTTTTTGTACATATAGTCCATCAGTAACGTTTCCATTTGTATTACTGACAGGCTTAATTGCACTTCTACAAAGCCAGCATCATACAATATAGTATTTGTGTTTTTCCTAAATAGTAGTGAAATAGAGAAGCGAAAGCCTTCAGGGAACTTATGTGGGCAAGTTAAAACTGAAGAAACCTTGAACATGAAAAATAAAATTGCAACTTTACAGTCAGAAAAAAACTGATTTTTTTTTATACACTATTTATTAGGCAGACATACAGTGTACATTGCTAGGTGACATTAACGCTGGGAGATGCTAGAAAACATAGGTGAAAAGCAGCAATAACAACAGCAGTGAGAGGTCATTTGATCCCTAACAGAATCATAGAATCATAGAATGGTTAGAGTTGGAAGGGACCTTAAAGATCATCAAGTTCCAACCCCCCTGCCATGGGCAGGGACACCTCCGACTACAGCAGGTTGCTCAAAGCCCCATCCAGCCTGGCCTTAAACACTTCCAGGGATGGGGCATCCACAACTTCCCTGGGTAACCTGTTCCAGTGCCTCACCACCCTCACAGTAAAGAACTTCTTCCTCATATCTAATCTAAATCTCCCCTCTTCCAATTTAAAACCATTACCCCTTGTCCTATCACTAGACTTCCTGACAAAGAGTCCCTCTCCAGCTCTCCTGTAGGCTCCCTTCAGGTACTGAAAGGCTGCTCTCAGGTCTCCCCGGAGCCTTCTCTTCTCCAGGCTGAACAGCCCCAGCTCTCTCAGCCTGTCCTCATAGGAGAGGTGCTCCATCCCTCTAATCATCTTAGTGGCCCTTCGCTGGACCTGTTCCAACAGTTCGATGTCCTTTCTATGTTGAGGACTCCAGAGCTGGACACAGTACTCCAGGTGGGGTCTCACAAGCGCAGAGTAGAGGGGGAGAATCACCTCCCGTGCCCTGCTGGCCACGCTTCTTTTGATGCAACCCAGGATACGGTTGGCTTTCTGGGCTGCCAGCGCGCACTGCCGGCTCATGTTGAGCTTCTCATCCATGAGCACTCCCAAGTCCTTCTCCTCAGGGCTGCTCTCCAGCCATTCTCTGCCCAGCCTGTATTTATGCCTGGGATTGCCACGTCCCAGGTGTAGGACTCTGCACTTGGCTTGGTTGAACTTCATGCCATTTGCATTAGCCCACCTCTCAAGCCTGTCCAGGTCCCTCTGGATGGCATCCCTTCCCTCCAGTGTGTCAACCGCGCCACCGAGCTTGGTGTCATCGGCAAACTTGCTGAGGGTGCACTCGATCCCACTGTCCATGTCTCCAACAAAGATGTTAAATAGCACTGGTCCCAGTACTGACCCTTGCGGGACACCACTCGTCACTGGCCGCCATGTGGACATTGACCCCTTAACCACAACCCTTTGAGTGCGGCCATCCAGCCAGTTCCTTATCCACCGAGTGGTCCATTCATCGAACCCATGACTCTCCAATTTGGAGAGCAGGATGTCATGCGGGACAGTGTCAAATGCTTTGCTTAAGTCCAGGTAGATGACGTCTGTTGCTCTGCCTTTCTCCACCAAGTTCGTGGCAGTATTGTAGAAGGCCATCAGGTTTGTCAGGCAGGATTTGCCCTTGGTGAAGCCATGTTGGCTGTCTCCAATCACCTCCTTATTCTCCATGTGCCTTAGCAGAGATTCCAGGAGGATCTGCTGGACGTGGGGCTGGGTAGATTAAATTCACCAAACACAAACCACAGGCTTGAAAGTTCCCCAGTGAAAGGTGTGGGGTCCGGACTGAGACTCCAGCCCCATGTAGCTTTGTCTGCCTGTGTCCCAGGGTGGAGCTGTGGGGTGCTGCTGCATAACTGAGTCCAGGATGAAGTGGGGCGAGCTGTGTGAGCCAGGGTGGCGAGATGCCCACCAAGGCCATCCTCCAGCTGAGGGATGTGATTCAGCTCGTTCCCTCATCCCTGCACCTGACATGCCCCTCATTAACCCACTGGCATGGCCTCCCAGCTAGGTCTGATCATATCAGGGGCTGAACGTCAATTCTGGTTTTAGAGAGATTTGCTGAGTATCTGCAGATCGGCAGAGGGAATGGCTGGGGGAAGGGAGCTCATCAAGGGAAACAGGGATTTAAGGAGTAGGTTTCATCCAACAATGTCAGTCTCTAGTGTTAAGGTTCACATTTGAGTTATTCACCAAAAAAAATCCTTAAATTGTAGGGGGAAAAATATAGGCACACT
Organism: Chionis minor; assembly: GCA_013398295.1. Taxonomy (NCBI): domain Eukaryota; kingdom Metazoa; phylum Chordata; class Aves; order Charadriiformes; family Chionidae; genus Chionis; species Chionis minor. The sequence continues at coordinate 27,074 of VZSF01002917.1, read as the reverse complement.
AGAGAAATTCATCTTATACGAAAAGAGACTCTAAAACACAATTCAGACGAATGACTGTCTGAAAGGGCTTATTTGTCTCTGAGGACAACTAGGACAGAGATCAGCAGAAGGCTGAGTAAAATGAAAACAGTCCAGATTGTCCCAATGTGAGCTAGCACTGTAAGAGGACCTTGTAAGATGCATAGAATGGAAAACTTAACTTTTAGACCGAAGTATTGAAAGAGCAAGACAGGAAGTTATGCGCAGAAAATTAATTTCCACTTTATTAATCCTATGATCAGGAAAAAGAATTTATTTGGTTTTTGTAAGCATTAGAATTATGTAAGAGAGACTGTGTCTTCATTTTACTACATCATCAGAAACTGGCTTAACCTAGTGGACGAAGTATTTTGGGCAAGCAAGTCAAAATGGATGGTACAATATACTAAAGCCAGTAAAAATCAATACTTTATAGAATTTAGATAGTACAGAACAGAAACACTTTATTTTAAAAATAATTAAATTAAATATTTCACAGGAAGCTTTTTTTCAGTTCAGAGTATTGCAGAAATGTTAATTGCTGTTTGAATGCAGTGTTGTAATTTAGAAGCAAATTAAGGATGTGATAAGCAAGTCTTAAATAAGTACCCATCTGAACCTCAGAGAAGATTTTTTTTAAAAAAATAAAAATGCTAAAAATCAGTTATGTCCATCTCTTTTAAGGTTATAAGGTCTTTGGTTTCAGCTGGCCTAAAAGTGTACCAAAATTGACTTAAGTTTAATATGTTCACCTTCAGTTCAGAAGCCTAAAGAGCAGGGCAAATGAAAGTCATTGCCATGATTTTATTCATGTCTTACACAAAAATTCTATTGACTTCAGTAAGGGAATTTTATAAAAGACATAAAAATGATATGAAAAATTATTTTATTGCTTGTCAGCTTGTGTAATAAAATGGAAGCAATAAGAGGGAAGAAAAGATGATTAAAATAAAATGACTATAAAATAGTTTGTGGTATAAGTAGTATGTGTGGGTGCTATAATTCAAGTAATGACAAAGAGAATATATTCTCTTGTAAAGTGCAGTGGTCAAGTATTGTTTAGTAGGTGAGACAATCATTTTATTGAACATGAAAGCCCCTCTCCTTTCCTTTTGCTTATTGTTGATTACATCCATTAAGTGACTAGACTATTCCAAATTCAATCATTACTCTGGAGCTAAACTTGAAGAGTTTGAGGTGGGTTTTTTGTTGTTTGGTTTGGTTTTTGGTTTTTTTTTTTTTTTTTTTTTTCTGTAGGGTTCCTTTCATAGTCTGAACTATCTGTGCAGCTTGAAGCCCAAGTCCTTGCTGATGAAAATGATCATAAAAATGTTATACAGTAGAAAATCTTTATGAGGCTGTACAGCATGTAAGTCTGTACTGGAGTTTCCATGATAAATTGTTCTATATTATAAGATTAAGTGTTTGCAGAGCCTTGTTGGAACACAGGAACTTTGTATAAGTGCCCTTCTGGAATGTGATTCTGAGGTTTAAAAAGACAGTGGCTGTACAGCAGTTTGAAAATAAGTTTTTTAAAACCTCATATCTACTCATATTTCTCACTTAGAACTTTGAATTCATTAGGAAAGTTTCAGGACTGAAAAAACCCAAGATAGTTCTAGACACTTCAGGATAAAATTTGAAGATTTTCTTCTTTTACACTCTCCTCCTACTCAATAAAAATTCCCGGGGAAGTAGGAATTTCAGGATTTATAGAATCATATCTAGATAACTAGTTAATGAAATCTGCCATCAGCTAAAAACCAATAAGTCTAGCTTTTAGTACTTCACAAGTAGTATGCTTTAACACAATACAATATAACAATCTAAAGAAAAAATGTTTGATTTAAAAATATTTAAAAGGTCCTACCTTCCTTTCCCAGAAAAGGGAGGAATGATTATTTCTTAGCTATTTATAATTTACATTCTATTTTATCACCAATAAAGTGCTTTATACAATGAAATTATAGTATCCCTGTAATAATCTTCAGTATGCTGAAGTGTGGAAACCACCAATGTTATTATCATTTTTATTATGTGTACGTTATATGATTTCACTAATTAAGATAATTTTCTTCTAATTTTGGTCATCTAAAGTTTAGAAATTCTGACTGAGCTACCTGCATAGCAAAAGTAGATAAACAGGTACATACAGAATGAAATTAATCTCATCTGCCTTGTATCTTTCAAGTTTACCTTAATTACCTTTGGGACATAACTATCTCAATCTTAGAGATCGAACTTTAATATACCTTATCAAAGGCAAATTAATCTTACTTGCTGATTCTTTGCATTCCCGCAGTATTTATCTTTATCCTCTGCCATCACTTCTTTTGCTTGTACATGGTTCTAAGATGATAATATAGATAAAATAACCATCTTTTTTTAGCAGATTAGCTGTATCTTCTGATCATATAATCTGTACAGTAATACATTGCACATACTAAACGATTTCAAACATCTTAATAATTGGAACAAACTGCCTACTGGAATTGTGGGTTGAAAACTTCCTAATCAGAAGTCTTTACAGAGCATCGTTTAGTCAAACAAATTTCTGGGAACAGTACAGGTGTAAACAGATGAAGGTCTATTGTATGGGTTGTTAGACTACATGATAAATTTTCTTTTTCAGCTCCACAATGATTTTTTCTTCATTTCCATGATACTTAAACTACTAGACTGTGAAATGTTCTTCCATCATTTTAAATCCTTTTAAATCTTAGTTCCTTTTAAATCTTCTTTATGAGAGAGAGAGCAGAGATGGAAAAAGGTGTGAGATTTGAAAGAAAACAGCAGGTGAAGTCCCTCATACTGCTTCTGCAAAAGCCTCATGAGATTTATTTCACCTAACGTTACCAGTTTTAAAAGTGATAGCTGGTCTAAGACAGCTCTTCAGAATCCCTTTGTCAGTAAGCTTGAGATCTCTCCTGAAGGTGATGTCTCTTGATATCCAGCTGAAATACTTGTCATATCATTCTACCTTTGCCTTCTATTTTTCATTCTAAGTGGATCAAGACCAGGAAAATGGCTATTCTAAATAATGGATATTATTTTTAAAACCCCTGCACATAACTTTCTGATCATGTCATAATTATTGTTTTTCACTTGTTTTACAACAACCAGCTGGTAGTTACCATGTATTAACATGATTTCAATTAAAACTGTATAAAATCACAAATTGTCTTATGCATCACAAGTGCACCACAAACAAATTTTGGTTAATGCTGTAATATTTTTATTAGATAAATTGAGGACTGTGCATTACTCCTTATTTTCTAGTGAACTGAAAGAACTCCTTTAAGGATTCACCTCTGTGGTCCAGAATTTCAGTGACTTCTCATTAAGCACACCCACCATGCTGCTCTGTCTCTCTACCTCCTATCAAGGGCAGGGGGAGAAAGTAAGATGAAAACAAGTTCATCTGTCCACAATTAAATAGTAAGTAGGACAAACAGAAATATATCTATAAGAGGAAAAAAAAGAGTTAAAATATAAAGCAGGGAAAAACTGTCTAGGCAACAATATGTCAGGCTCCTCTCCCCAGCTTCCCCCCCTCCAAAAAAGAAACCAAAACCAAAAAATCCAAACCAAACTTTCTACTCTATCACAACATGTCGGTAAGCGCACTTTTCAAAAAATAAAATCTTATTCTGGGATGTGAATATTTTGTTAGATTAAGCATTTATTCTCTTTTTGGTTTAATGAGTCTTCACTTGAAGTATATCATGAGTTTTCACATTTACAAAATCGTATAGAGCAATTGGTGAGAGAATAGTAGAACAACAATAACGACAAGAAGTTGGGAAAACATGGTCTACAGTGGGAAGGGACTGGTTTTGTGCAGTCTAGAAAGGAAAAGACTATGATGATATATTCATGTTCCAGTTTTAATTTTTTTTAATAAAGATTTCAAGTCAACAATATATTTTTTAACAGATATTTATATCGATTATTAGAAAAATTCTACTTAATACAAGGACAACAAAACCCTGAAATGATACACAATGGGGCTGGGTGGAATATTCTTCTATCCTTATTTCTGAAGGAAAGACTAAATATGTACCTGTCAGGATAGTTTATTGGATTTAGACAAAATTGACCTCCACAAACTTTGGGTATTTCCTCCTTCTGATATTTCTATGATTTTATATTTCTATAATTGTATAACCCCTCGCTGGACTTTTATTTTAGAAAGGCATGGTTTGGTCTTCAATTGCTGGAGCAAGTGTAACCATGGGGCCTTACTTCACTGAAGGTGAGTCAAAATATGATAGAAGAACATACGAGAAACCTGAAGACTGTTATGTTATGTAGAGGAGCAATAGCTTTCAAGAAAATAATTACAGAACCAAATCAGATCTATAATAACAATTCATTAGAAGACTAGAGAGAACCACTAAGAGATATTCATAAAAAAAAGTTAAAATAGATGCACCACAGGATTCAAAACAATCTAAAAAAAATTTGTATTTTCCATTATAAAATATAAAAATGCTACAGATCATAGATAAAAGATAAAATATAGCAAGGAAATATAGAACTTCTTTTTAAAGAAGTGATAGTTTTAAAAAAACTTCAGCTCATTTTCCTTAAGTTCTACTTAGTTTATAAGTCTAACATTTGACAAATGTTCTTTATCACACTAATGTTTTATCAATTAAACCATGTCTTCTGGGAGCCAAGAAAGTGTTTCTAATGATGTGAGGCAGCAGTGTCTCTTCACTCACAATAAAAGTAGCTTTTATTGGCCTTTGTTAATGCCAGTGAGGTCTCTGTTTTAGTTTAAAAAGAGAGGAGGAAAACATTCAATGAAAGTTATTGTAATAAAAGTCTGAAAAGAAGAATTTTATGATTCTTATGCTTTTTAATTGCACTTACACAACCTGGTGCCATTTTTCAAAGTCTTATTTCATATACTATGATTTCAAAACTATTTTTATGTATATATTTTCTTCATTTATGTATTTATTCACAAATTTTTATATTCACAAATATAATTCACAATTTTTAATGCAAATACATACATGTAGGAACACCAATTAGATTTAACTAAACAATAATTAGGGTTTTTTTCTTTCCCCCCACAAGGTAGACATGCACAAATTTTAAAATGTTGTACCTTAACATAGTCTGAGTTACAAAAAATAATGATTTTTGTTAAATAATTAGCAGCAAGCTAGAGAAATTGGCAGAAACCTCCCACTCAATCCAATGACCTTAGTTCAAGCCCAGTCAATGCCAATAGTCTTGGTGACATTTCTATATTATAATTATTTTCCACTGACCTGTCTGAACTAAATTGTTCTAGGTGTGGTCTAGTCTAATGTAGAATTTTTCTTTTGATATTATAAAGGAAAAAATGAGTTAGTCCTTGTTTAGAAGTGGCAAAAATCTATTTTCCAATACATTAGATGAAATGTAGCAATAGTGTTGGTATGAGATGGTGTTCCAACTTAGTGTTCTGGTTTGCAATCTCATAAATTCCTTTAATACAGGTGGCTGCAATGCAGCTGAGTTTTAGTTTAAATAAGGCAGGGGGAGGGAGAGATAAATTATTTGTGAATAATTGCAAGTAAATGAATTCTTAAACTTGCAAAGTAAGATGAGTGAAGAGTTATCAAGATGAGCTTTCAAAAAATAAACTTCTAAAGGAGTTACGGGGAGAATTTAAGTCTCTTCTACATTTTATTCAAGTTCCTACTATATAACACGTATAACACAGCACAAAAATCTTAAAACATAAGCAAAGTTTTGTTTCAGAAACACAGACTGATTGTTTTCCACTCCTTCCCAAAACCATTACTTCGAGATTTTGACAGTTCACAGTTCCTAACTGACAGATTGTTTGGTGCTTTGAAGAGATGGAAAAATGAAGCTAAATGACTACATGAAGTCTATGCCTGTGAGCCAAAGCCATTAGGAAACAAAAACAAGCTTTAGATTTATTCCTTGTCAATCATATCTTTCTATTAGCCAGAAAGTGCACTCTCCCCTAAATAAGTTACTTTTGTAAGTGCATGTACTGTAATTTCAGGGCTCGATTTGGGTATCACTCTGAGTTTCAGTTCCACTTTCCCTAGATGTAAGCCATGAAATATAGACTGATGGAGTCAAGTGTTTTTTTTCAGGTGGGTAAGCTGAGACAACCAAGCTAGTTCTCCTAACTTGGGAAGTGTAAAATACCTCTGCTAATATAGTTAAGAAATGATAATTACTTTTCACTATAATATCATGTTTAAACTTAGTTTAATAGGAAGATACTCTGTTCCAGGCTTAATGATAGATAATAAGCTGCAATTAGAGTCTTCAAAAGTGCAATAAACATATTATGTAATGTAAATAGCACTACATACCTGCTCAAAATAACTAACTAATCCCAAACTGGACTTTTAATTTAATTGCCAAAGTGAATAAAGCTTACATAATAGCACTCTCCATTTGTCCATCTGTTTCTCTCCACATCTGTCAGTTTCCTTTAATAACATTCCATCCCACTGTGCATTTTCAATCAAATTTGACAGGTGGGTTAAAGTCTCAAAGATACTAAATTTCTGTGAAATGTTAAGTTTCATCAAGTGTGGCCAATGGCTGAGAGAGAGCATGCAAATTAACACCTTCACCAAGAAAATAAGATGGGTGCAACAGTTACCTGGTTTTTTGGCCTGCCACCTGGTCTATCACCATATTAATTTCTCCCAGGCAGCTTCAAGACTTCCTACCTTTTGTTTCAGGTAAGCAGGGGTGAAAGAGAGTAGGAAACTGTGGAAGTAGATGGAGATACTTGTAAATTATTTTTAAAATATTTTTTTAAAGAAAGAAGATGGAAGAACAGCAGGAACAGAAAAATTATAGAAGATACATCGACGAACTGGGATTCTTTTCAAAGGAGAAATAGACAGATGATTCCTGGAAAAAAGAGTTTTCTTTCTTTCCCCTGTTCACATATGTTATACATAATGGTTTGTTTTCTTATGTAGTGTAGAATATGTATGCTGTCATTTGACTTTGTACCAGATGTGTATATGTAGTTACATCTGTAAAACCTCCACAGGATATACAAAGGGGTACATATTTTTCCTCCTTGAAGGATTTTCATTGCCCAGTTTTGGTTACTACATGAGTACTTTTTTCTCTTTTTAATGGAAGATATCCCTCCTGAAGTGTAGGCAGATTAGAACACAAATAAGATCTCACCAAGCCTTTCTTATTCTTTGAGTTTATCAGTGCAATTACAAAAATGCTGTAAAAAGAAATAAATTATATAGAAGCATGAGAAGCTCAACATGAGCCAGCAACATACACTTGCAGCCCAAAAGCCAACCGCATTGCGGGCTGCATCAAAAGAAACATGGCCAGTAGGTTGAGGGAAGTGATTCTGTCCCTCTACTCTGCTCTTGTGAGACCCCATCTGGAGTACTGTGTCCAGCTCTGGAGCCCCCAACATAAGAAGGAAGACATTTTTTACTATGAGGGTGGTGAGACACTGGAACAGGTTGCCCAGGAAAGTTGTGGATGCCTAATCCTTGGAGTGTTCAAGGGAAGGTTGGATGGGGCTTGGAGCAACCTGATCTAGTGGGAGGTGTCCCTGCCCATGGCAGGGGTTTTGGAACTAGATGATCTTTAGGGTCCTTTCCAACCGAAACCATGCTATGGTTGTATGGTCTAGTTGAAACCCATTAAAAAAGAGATTACTTAAAAAACATCAGTGTACCACATCTAAAACGTCAGTTATATTTGAATCTGCAAATGAAGAGTATAACAGTCCATGGTGCTGAACAACTGACCTGGGAAATATGGAAAAACTTGAAGAAAATCAGGTATGGAAATATTCAGGCTTGTAATCCCTTACTAGTGGACTGAAAATTTTTACAGGAGGAAAAAGTCATTAGTCAATCCTTCTTAAAGGATTGAGGAAGGGAAAGAAGGATAAAGCAAATTGAACCATTAAAGCTCTTTAATTATACTATTTGGTTATTAGTTTTAAATCACTCATTTGTGTGATAGTGTTTTATAATGTATCTGAGTGTTTTGAGTGGTTGCATTTTTTAGCATGTATTTTTAGATGGGGCAATTTTAATGGAGCTCTCCCGGAATCTGTTCCACCGAGGCTATTAAGGGCATTTCTAATTTACTTATTTTTCCTTTTGAAACAGTTGTAGTATGCTTCGGTACACATCCATGCTCCATGCTGAAGTTGTAGATATTGCTAGACTATCTAATGAAAGATTACTGCACTGTTACAGAGGCAAAAATCCCAGCAGGAAAACTAATGTTAGCTCTGCTGTCTGGACCAAATTCAGATTAGCATAATTGTATTCCGCCTACCTAAATTTGTCCTGTAGGGGATAAAGCAGGCAGTTTAGTCTTCATAGTCATTCAGGCTACAGCCTCATTGAGAAAGGCAGCAAAGGTGCCAACAGAGCTAGTTATGAGGGAATCTGAAACGGTCACATATAAGCTAAGTCTGTACATGCCAGTGTAATTCCCTTACAAAAATAATTACTATAATGCTATTAAGAAATTAAATGTCTTTAAAATTCTAACGGAAATGTGTCTGGAAATTAATAATGGTCATTCAGTAAATATATGGAAAGTGAATCATAAATCCATGCTTCTGCAATTTTGCTGTTATTTACATAACTTTTCCATTTTATCCTGGGACATAGAGACTTTGATCACCTTTCCCAACAGGAGGAAAGGTGATCGAAGGATTGAAGGAGGAAAGGATTTTATGTGTATAAAATCAAATATAGGAAGTTCCATCTCAACATGAGGAGAAACTTCTTTCCTTTGAGGGTGGCAGAGCACTGGCACAGGCTGCCCAGAGAGGTGGTGGAGTCTACGACTCTGGAGATATTCAAAACCCGCCTGGACGCCATCCTGTGCAACCTGTTGTAGGTGGACCTGCTCTGGCAGGGGGATTGGACCAGATGATCTCTAGGGGTCCCTTCCAACCCTTAACTTTCCGTGATTCTGTGATTTCTGTGAGGAATGAACATACAATGTGCAGGAGAGCACATTTCCTCTGGGAAGCCTGTGATACTACTGAGGTGAGGATCTGGGTTATGATCCTCTCCAGAAGGGTCTGGGCCTTGTAGCTAAATAGCTGCTTGTAAACTATCAAAAGGCTTTGTTCTCTGTCCTGAGGTCACCTACATGGTCTGTTCAAATCTTTAGCCCAGAACATCCCCTAATGCTCCAATACAGGGAAACTGTATCCATACTGTCTATGGAACATGGCACCTGGCAAGTGCTAACTCCAAAGCTCTGTTTGGGAATTTTTTTGAATTAATTTTGTATGCCTCAAGCCAAAACTGAACCAGGCATCACTTCAAAATTTTCACAGAACTGGGAATATAATTCATAGCCTGATTCATTGACCTAGACCAATGTTATTTACTACAGCTAGCATAGCCTAAGAATAGCCTAAGACATTACAGCAAAGAAAACCTCTGAAATAGCTGCTCAAGTATTCAATTTGCCCTTTCATGAGAAATGAGAGAAATCTGAAATATTCCTCTTCATATATTATCTATTTCCAATTATAGGTTACATAATCTGTAGTAGCTCTACTCCAAAACAAACATAAAACTTAACACATCTGATTTGTCCTTGGGAATCCTACAAGATCAAGAAAGAGCCAGAGGAGGTAAAAGGCATATTTAAAGAGTCACTAGAATAGTTTAGAAAGCATTAATATATTTCATACTGAACATCAAAAGTAGTACTCTTTTACTAACTATTCAAGACTTTGATCTAATCAGTACATCAAGATTATCATACTTTTTTGAAATTAGAGTTATGTCCTTGACACTGATTAACCTAATACTTATAAAAAGAAAGCACACTCACTCACATATAATACATCCAAATATTGTAAAAGGAATAACCAGGAACTGTAAATCCCATCTGTTGGGAATGCTTATTTGAAGTGCTCCACCTCCTTTTTCTCTCTCTATGTGCAAACAACCAGGAATACCTTTAAGAATTTACATGGAGATGTGGTGCAAGACACAGTTAACTGCCTACCTTACATAGAACTGTCTCACATTTAAATTATTTCTAAATTATATTTTAAAAATTAGAAATATAATCTGGTGCCTAGAATTTAATTTTAAAATTTTAAAAATAAGATTACATAGAATCCTTCAAAATAATACATGCTCTGAATAACTCTTCTTTCATAGCATCATAGAATGATAGAACTGTCTAGGTTGGAAGGGACTTTTAAGATCATCGAGTCCAACTGTTACTCTAACACTGACAAATTCACCACTGAACCATGTTTCCAAACACATCTTCACATCTTTTAAATACCTCCAGGAATGGTGACTTCCCTGGGCAGCCTGTTCCAGTGTTTGACAACCCTTTCGGTGAAGAAATTTTTCCTAATATCCAGTATAAACCTCCCCTGGCGCAACTTGAGGTCATTTTCTCTTGTTCTATGGCTTGTTACTTGGGAGGAGAGATCAACCCCCATCTCCCTATAACCTCCTTTCAGGTAGTTGTAGAGAGTGATAAGGTTTCCCCTCAGCCTCCTTTTCTGCAGGCTAAACGGCTCCAGTTTCCTCAAATGCTCCTTATCAGATTTGTTTTCTAGACCCCTCACCAGTTCTGTTGCCCTTCTCTGGACACGCTTCAGAATCTTAATGTCTTTCTTGTAGTGAGAGGTCCAAAACTGAACACAGAAAACCATTTTTTATAAGTGTTAAACTATTCGGAAACAATTTAAACACAGAAGCAGTATAACAAAGTTGTTCTCTAGTGTGAAATTTCCTTAAGGTGGAGAAATTCTCAGAAAAAATCTTATTTGAAACACATTCTTGACAAAAAATATTTTGCCTAGCTACAAAAAGAATAGTGATTGTTTTTCAGTCTTGTTTGCTCTCATTTGTACTGATGTAAACTTCGAGAAACTCCAGTAAAGTTAATGGACTTGAACTTGTATAAAACCTTGCTATAAAACTAGGATGAGTAACAGTAGTATCTCCTGTGAAATATATAAACTTTATAATCCATGCAAAACTTATGCTTCAGTGATTATGGTTAATACATATTCTTGCGACAATTTGACAATTTGCAAAGATCATGAACTGGATATTTTATGTTCATATTTATTTCAAGCTTCATTTGTGGCAAAGGATCATTAAGATCAGAGATGATTAAAAAAGGAATAAAATAAGAGAAAAAGAGGACTATACAGCTTTTACTCATAAAATTCTGTTAACTTTTACTGACGTATTATGTGAAAGTAGATTGGATTCAGTGAAAATTTCATCAGGAATGTTCCTTAAATCCAAAGTAGAATTTCTCTACAAGGGAGTAAAGCATATAACAGGACATGTAGGATTCATATTTAAGCCCCTTACTGTGTGTACGTCTTTAGCATCAGACTGGTCATTTGGGGGACTGGAGAGTTTTTTCTTTTCCGACCTTTATTCCACAAAGGCCTCTCTAAAACCTCTCTAAACTGTTGTCATATTAGCAGAGATGACAGAAGAAGGTAACCATCAAAGTTGTCAGAAAATGTTGTCCCTATTTTCCATCTTACCTCATTGAGGATGATTACCTATCTGTCCTGATTCAGAAATATGTATTTAGTGCCATTGTATAATGTTTGCAATGCTCAGGTGATAAGGTTTTGCTGATAGCAAAGAACTGACTCCAGATTAGCTGGCTACTCCTTACAATGGAATAGTTTATGTTCTCTGGGGCTTCTTCATTCATATGTCTCTTTGCTAGCTTCATCTCACTAATTCTTTTATCTCATGCTTAAATATAATTTTTTAAAAGGAGCACATTTGTCCTCAATACCATATGTTTATATTGCCAAGATATACTTATTCAAACATTGCCAGTTAGTGCTCCTTACAAAGCAAAGTAAAAGTGGAATACTCTCTAAGGAATTAATATTTTAAATGTGTGGAGAATGTGAAAAGATCATATTAATGTTTTGTGTAATTTGATCTATATTATACCATTTTTAAAATTGCTCAATAAGAGATTTTCAGTAGCAGATGTCATGATCCCAGTTATTGAACATATACACATAAAATTTTTGCCTCTTTAGAATCAGTGGAAGCATTTCTGTGTCTAAAGAGTGACTGGAGTTCTTGAATCAGGCAGAGTCTTGAATCAGCTCATTTCTGTCATGAAGCGTGAGAGTTGTAGCATCTTGTAATTCTATTATAGGTAGCAGATTTCATTACACCTGTTTTTTTGAGCATGGTTAAAGTCTTGGCCTGAACCGTCATCGTGGCATTGTTTTCTACAGGACTGCTGTGCATTTTCTGTAATCTATTACCTTTTAACATTGTTCTATTTGTTGTGTATCAATTTTACTGGACAGGTCTTTGTTCTTGCAGTATGAAAAGGAATATAAGAGCACCAGTTTATAGAATCTAGACCATTTGTTAGTTCATAAACCTCTGTCATATTCCTTTTTACTCCAGCCACTCTATCATGAGCTACACCACACTTTTTAAAGATACATCTTTGGTAGATTTTCATTAGCCATTTTTGAGTGCATCAATTTAAAACCTCCTGCTATCAAATTGTTTAGCAAAGAATCACATGCAACTTGTTTTAAACCATGATTTTTCTCTAAGTAATGCAATAACTCCAATGACAACTCCAACCACCTTATAGTGAGGTCTAGATATCTTCTTCAGAGCAACTGTATGAAAGAAATATATTTTCCTGTTTAGAGTGCAAAAGTCCATTCTGTCACCTTTCTGAAAAACTTCCAAGATAATTTATGGCTATATGGCAAGACAATGGTGTATTGATTTCCTGAAATGTATTCAATCACTTGATAAAGCTACTGGTCTGGGGTTGTCTGTAGTCACTATTAATCCTTTTAATGAAAATTATAAACTTGTTTCTTCTGGTTATCCTGTGAAAATTATGGCCTGCAAGACCAGTCTCATTCAAGTGTATTTACAGGTCTATAGATTCCATGCTATTGCATTATCACAATTTTAGAGATATTCTACCACTTTAGATCTAAAGTCCTCTTTATCTTAAATTAGCTGAATTAACTGAATTACTGAATGGCTTGCATTTGTCTATTTGCCATAGCAAACAGCTAACTGAGAAGATTTGACTTACTTTAGTAGGTAAATAACAAAGTAATTTGTCTTCGCTCTGTTAATTGAAGTATATTGATATATGCCATCCAATCACCCCAAAAACTGACATATTTATCATCACTTTTCTGATATTAGTTGAAGGACATACTGATTTTCTAACTGGACTTATATATTTTCATATTGAACTTCTATTTCAATGCCATAATGTACCAAAATTTGGGTTATAAAATCCCAATATGTGTTTCAGAAACTTCACTTGAAGTTTTACTTACTAGCCCCTAGAACTATTTGACTGTATTTCACCCTAAAATTGGGAGTTGTTTGCAAAATATTTCATTAAAACGCACAAGTTGCAAGATACATCTACCTCAATAGATTCCTAGAGGGGGAGATATATCCAAAGTTAGTGATGTGTGTATAACAATTCTGAGGTAACTTCTTTTAATTGTCTTCTGACTTCCATCCTGTACATTCAACAGTGACTTTAGACAAATTGCTTTATTGATTAAATCTCTATTTATTAAACCACAGAAAATTATTTAAATCAACTCAAGCTGGCCCAGACAGGCAGGTAGGGACTAGAGAGTAGAATATGATTAGTTAGGTACCAAATACATACTTAGGGCAGTTTCTAGTTAAAAAAAAGTTATTGGATAAGCACAAAAATTACAAAAAGGAATATTATCCTGATAGTTAAGAAAAGAAGGAGAGCAAATTACTTACACATACAGAACTTTTCTTGTTAATCTAGAAAATGGATAGTTATGATATTCCCCTTTACAGGACTATGAGTTTCATCAGAGTTTTAGTTTACTGATATCAGTGAATAAAAATAGCATGAGAATCTCTTATATTAAAGTAAAAATGTAAATTCTATGTGGTACCTTCAGGTCCATAAAAATAGCTTTATTACAATTATTTCTTTTCAAACATTGTTCATTTGGTGAATGGAAAATATATTCAGACATATTTTTTAAAAAATCATATGAATTTTAACATTTCAACCACATATATACAGAGCTCATATTTATACCTTAGTACTAAATTTTCAGTATACCCTAAAAAGGGAAAAAGCAAGACAGCCAAAACTGGTTTAGTAGGACACAAAATGTAGTTTTTGATTTAAGATTTATAGTTCAGTATTCTTTACAAGGTACTAATGTTTAAATTGTTATTATTATCAGAGGAAAGGAAGGGCTTGAGCTACGTGGTTCCTACATCATGCTGAAAATATTCCACCACTGTATACCATATATTTTCCAATCAAATAGATAAAGGAAAAATTACTTCCTATATTTCCCAACAGGCAGACATAATCTACATGCATTTACAAGTGTCATGAGACAGAATCTTGCCTGGGCACAGAATCAGACCTAGTAAGTATTGAATCAAGTCTTAGCCTTCCTATGTTTTGAACTTCTCTTACTCCAGTATGATAACCATTTTACCCAGGTTTGAACTTAACATTCAAACCCATACCCAACAGTATGCAAGCACTTCCTATAATGGAATTATAAATCCTGAAACTCATTTAATGACAAGTTCTTCCTAACACAAACTTGTTTAAAGACTATACAGTATTCCTGAGTTGGCCAGAAGAGTACTCTCTTTTTTTTCTTCCAAATTAGAGAAGTTTTGGGGGAGAGATTTAAAGCAAAGTATACACCCAAAATGTATCAAAGCAAATCAAATGGGAAGTTGTATCAGCTTCTTTTTAAACACTTGGAGTTGTTTTTGCTTCATGATGATGTCTGTTTGCACCAATATGATGACCATACAGAGATGCTAGACAGGGCTGCTTTGTAGTACAAGGTGGTGGAGCAACCTTGTCACTTCAAACTTTTAAAGATTTCCATCCCCCTTGCCCTTTTCACTGTGTTCACTTGCTAATGAACTTTCACCTCCTTCAAGCGGCTTAGGCTTGGAAGAGAACTTGCCTTCAACATCACGTTTAGTGAGAAGTTGTGGAGGGTAAAAGTAATAAAAAACAAGTGATGGCTGACTTTGCTCCAATGAAAGATGTAGCGGTTTGTTCACTGGGAAACAGTAACATCAAGAGTTCGCTTCTCCTAAAACACTCTCCAGTTTATGTGTTCATCTAATATCTAGAAATATCTAGATATAGAGAATATTCAAAGAGATTTCAATGGGATCTTGGAATGGATTTTCAGTGAGATGAGGCTACAGAACACTGAGCTTCACTTATATGTGGGAGGGAGATACTTCCTAGATACTGAGTGTAAGAATGTATGTGCTGAGATACAGCAACAGATGAGACCAGTACCTTGCCTTTACCCATGACTAATAGGAAGTATTTAGGTAAAAAAGCATATGGCAAGCAACAATTTCTTTACATATACCAAATATACATCTCCTTATTTTGTACAATCTGCATCTTAAAGGGACCTCCTGAACCAGAGCTTCCATGGGAATTCGAACAGATCTTTATACGTTTGTCCTTTCCTAATTATTTTTTAAATACAAGCTGTTTAAACTTGCAGAACCCACAGCATCCTGTGGCAGTGATTGCTACAATCTAATTATGCATTGGGTAATAAAACCTTTGGGATTTTTCATAAAACTGCTTGATTGTTTCTTCTGATGCTTATGGTAGCGTTTTAAGTGAAGTAGTGGACAAGCATTAGTCACTCAATTTCTCCAAGTAACTCAGTTTTGATCTTCCTTTGCCACTTGCCCTCCTCACTCTTCTTTCACAGAAGTTTTTTCATCATTCAGGTTGTCTCCCCTGTATATTTATAGTATGCTTTGCGAGAACAACCAATTTGGCTAGCTATGACAGTCCATTTCCTTGGCAGCTAGGGACTTCTCAATTTTTATTTTTTTTTTCACTTTTTTTGTTCCTGATGGATGTTATGATGAAGAATATAACAGGATGAAGAGGACCCTGAAAATAAAAGTAACTATTAAGAAACATCCAGTGTAGAAGAAGGAAAAGAAAAAAATGATCGGTAAAAGAGAGTCATTATCACACAGACTGTTTCATGGACATGATGACTTGTGACCCTGGCCAAGTGTGTGTCCTGAAAATCACTTTCCTATTGATTAGGTCAGTCCCTGTCTGGTGGTTGCAAGGTTTGCTGAGGTACCTTAATAAGAGTGTGAGTGAGTGAGACATCACAAATTTGTTGTGTTTGCCCTTATCCCTACTACTAACAGGGGCAAAACTTAGTATAATGCCAATACAATATATACTCAGATCAAGATTTTTTAAATATTGAAATTTAACTTTTTTTGTATTTCTGAGTAAATTAAAGAACAGAAATAAGTTCTGCAGAGGGTTCACACAAAATTATCTCACATAAATATCTCTATATGTATACACACCTTAGATTTTGTTTTAAATGTATGAATACCAAACAAATGGTAATAATATGCTATTCCTTTAAATTTTTGGCTTTTCTTCCACCACCTGACTGGTTTCTACTAACACTGTCATAGGGTGGGCTAGCAAACTTCTTTCTTCAACACTTGACAATACTAATCCTTCAGACTGACTCTTGTAGGCAGAAAATATACCCAGCTTCTGTCGTTTCCAAACTTTATTGTCATCCAAAGAGTCTATATGTGCATACCACTATTTAGACTTTTTATCTCTGTGGAAATAAAAGAGCTAGCAGGTTTCTTTTGCAAACCTTTGAATCCACTTTAAACTTGAGACAGGATTACAATGAAACCAACAAGTTTTATCTGATCAAAACCGAGATGCCAACTCAACAGTTTTTCGTTTCCAGAGTATTGTCGTTCAGTTCTGTTCAATATATTCATCAATGACCTGGATGAAGTCATTGAGTGTACCATCAGCAAGTTTGCTGATGACATGAAGCTGGGAGGGGTGGCTGATACACCAGAAGGTCGTGCTGCCATTCAGCGAGACTTGGACAGGCTGGAGAGTTGGGCAGAGAGAAACCGTATGAAGTTCAACAAAAGTAAGTGTAGGGTCCTGCACCTGGGGAGGAATAACCCCATGCACCAATACAGGTTAGAGGGTGACCTGCTGGAAAGCAGCTGTGCAGAGAGGGACCTGGGAGTCCTGGTAGACAACAGGATGCCCATGAGCCAGCAATGTGCCCTTGTGGCCAAGAAGGCCAATGGCATCCTGGGGTGCATCAAGAGGAGTGTGGCCAGCAGGTGGAGGGAGGTCATCCTCCCCCTCTACTCTGCCCTGATGAGGCCTCATCTGGAGTACTGTGTCCAGTGCTGGGCTGACCAGGGAACTGCTGGAGTGGGTACAGCAGAGGGCTACAAAGATGATTAGGGGTCTGGAGCGTCTTTGTTATGAGGAAAGGCTGACAGAGCTGGATCTTTTTAGTGTGGAGAAGAGAAGACTGAGGGGGGATCTCATAAATGTTTGTAAATACTTAAAGGGAGGGTGCCAGGAGGAGGGGGCCAGTCTTTTTTTAGTGATAGGACAGGAGGAAACGGGCACAAACTTGAATGTAGGAATTTCCATCTGAACATGAGGAGGAACTTCTTTTCTTTGAGGGTGACAGAGCACTGGCACAGGCTGCCCAGAGAGGTGGTGGAGTCTCCGACTCTGGAGACATTCAAAACCCACCTGGGTACTATCGTGTCCAACCTGCTGTAGGCAAACCTGCTGTGGTGGGGTGGTTGGACCAGATGATCTCTAGAGGTCCCTTCCAACCCCTAACATTCTATGACTCTATGATTCTATGATTGTTCTGGGCTCCTCAGTTTAAGAAAGACAGGGAACTGCTGGAATGGGTGCAGCAAAGGGCCATGAAGATGATTAGGGTTCTGGAGCATCTTGCTTACGAGGAAAGGCTGAGGGAATTGGGTCTTTTTAGTCTAGAGAAGGGAAGGCTGAGGGGGAACCTCATGAATGCTTACAAATACTTAAAGGGAGGGTGCCAGGAGGAGGGTGCCAGTCTTTTTTCAGTAGTATCCAGTGATAGCTCAAGGGGCAATGGATATAAAATTGAATATAGGAAGTTGCACCTGAGCATGAGGAGGAACTTCTTGACTTTGAGGGTGGCAGAGCACTGGCACAGGCTGCCCAGAGAGGTGGTGGAGTCTCCAACACTGGAGATATTCCAAACCTGCCTGGACGCCACCCTGTGCACCCTGGTGTAGGTGACTCTGCTTTGGCAGGGGAGTTGGACCAGATGATCTCTAGAGGTCCCTTCCAGCCCTTAACTTTCTGTGATTCTGTGATTCTGTGAGTACAAATGAAATGTCTAAACATTTTCTAGGACTTTTTCCTGAATTCCATCTTTTTCCTTTCTTTGTAAGGAGACTGTCTCTATTCTACTTTTGACTGACACTGGTTGTTTATGAGAATGCAAATGACATGGTATGTAAACACGTCTAGTTTAAAGAGGTGTCAGTATAGTCTACTGCTCTCTCAGTAAATCAACTTAAATAATAGTTCATCTAACTCCTACCTTCCTGGAAAATAGATCTGCCATTATGAAATATTTTAAGTTGCTAAGCATTTTAGGCATATCTTAATTTACAAATCACATACCAGGAAATGAATTAACTGTGTGAAAGTTCTTATTGTCTTACAATTCTCAATAAAGTCCATTTTTTTATAAACTTCATACATAGTATGTTCATATCTGTATTTCTAAACATCTTCAAGCTTGCATCGGAAAGATTTGTCTAAGAGTTTTCTTAAGAAATTCATAGCTTTCAGTGCGGAACATACATGCAATAGTTTAGACTTTGTAAACCTTAATCAGGAATCTATCTGTTTGAGATACATAACCCAAATTGTGTTTCCTACTAAAGAATGGAATAGCCATTTCAAGGAAACAAAATGTATTGTTCTCTGCCACA
Source organism: Chionis minor (assembly GCA_013398295.1). Lineage (NCBI taxonomy): Eukaryota > Metazoa > Chordata > Aves > Charadriiformes > Chionidae > Chionis > Chionis minor. The sequence continues at coordinate 8,145 of VZSF01002917.1, read as the reverse complement.
GTTTTTCTACACGTCTATGCAGTCCAGTGTTAAATGCTTATGTGTGCTACTGAAGAGTACACTGTACTACGTAAGTCAGTACAGATGTCTGTCATCTCAAAGCCAAAGCAAACAGCTTTTGAAAGTTTTTCTCGATCAATTCCACAGACAAACTTCAAAACCAATTTAATAGATGTGAAAGCTACAAAAGAGAAAAATGTCTCAAAATAAGCTTCGGGAAAACAATCTAAACATTTGTTACATTTTTATAAATTAAACACATTTTAAAAAAAACTAATGAACAACCTTTAATTTTACCCTTTTTTTAACATTTAATATGCTTTTTTGTATTTAAGGAACTTTTTAACTTGTTTAAATTCTATAAGAAAAAAGTTCTTTTACTATAGAGCTATAGTTAAGAAATGTTTTATCTGTCTGTCACAACAATGAAATAAGCACAGTATTATTATTACTGTAGCTGGATTTCTGTGATGGGTTTAATGGCCCATACTATAAACATCATGTTATTATCAATCTCCAGGGTTTCATGTTGACATTTTCACATTCTATGATACACCACATTTAAGCATTGCTACTTACAAGTGATTTTTTCTTTGCTTTCACCCTGAAGGTAAGAGTTACCATATGGTGATGTTACTAGACTTAGATGCATGCGGAGGGATGACTGATCTTGCCCACATCTGTCTGACCCGCACCACTGCAAGACAAACCCCATTGCTTACCAGACAGCACCCGAATTGCTGCAATTCCAAACCCAGGTTAAGAACATAATTGTCACCAACTTCCTGTAACATATTGTACCAGGCTTGTAATGTGTCTCAGTTTAACAGCTACTAATGGAGCAACAAAACTGTCCCTGCAGTAGAGGTACAGACAGCAGGGTCTGGGTAGAGGGGGTCTATACATATCCAAGATTGTCAGTGTGCATCAGAATGCTCTAGGACTCTTTATAAATCCCAAGATAAGTGGCATTTTCAAAATATATTTAGAGTTTGTTTCAGGTGTCCAGAAAGACACAGGGTATTTAGATTCATAAGCAACGTGAAAAAAAAAACCCAAACCCGCATAAAATAACAGAACAATGCCCCACCTCCAACCCCAAATGTCACAAGTTATGAGTAAGCCTGTCTAGCCACTTTGAGGAACAGACAAATACGGTTGGAGGAGGCATAACTGAAGTTATGGGGTTAAAATGAATCAAGTAGTATATGGTGGTGTCTCTCAATCACATATTCTGAGATATGTTTTTGAAATTCAGTCTAGATAATTTTTCCTGCCAACCTGCAAATTGTCACCACAACAGACTAGGTGACTGGGTTTTGGAAAGGAATTTCTCTGACAAATACAAATTGCTCCTCTTGTGGAAGTGCAGAGCGATGTTTTGCTTACTCATATATTAGGACACTACACAGTTTCAGGGCAGGTCTCCAAGCACTGGAATTACATCAGCTGGAGAATTAAATTGTGAGACTGGCCCTTGGCAGGCATTTGGCGAGTCCGAGTTGCACTCCCCCGTTCAATAGCTTGACATCAGTAATCAGTCTGCATGCAGCCACCCTCTTTAAAAGGGCAAGGCTTGACACTTTTCAGGTTGTTAGTCTTTATTGGACTACAAAAAGTCTTCCTGGTGCAAGGAAAGCCCTTATTTCTCCTGTGTTCTTACTTGAAAATCAAGGTTAACCTTTCCTTTTTTTTTTTTTTTTTAATAATTCTTCATCAGTTCTTTTCCTATCTAGACATTCTGCTGTGTTTCAAGATGGTACTAATGTATATTTGTAATGCTGAGGTCACCCAGATCAAGAAATAAGTGAAGAAAGATTTAATAAAGCTATAGTATTACGCATAATGCAGAAGATACAGTCTGTCAAAACTACATACAGCCACAAATTTATCTTAAAAGAATTCTGTTATGAAGTTTCCAGCGTGAATTTCTCAGCTTTCTATAACCCTTTTGTGACTGTGGTAAGGATGGGAAGAAGAGAAACAACGCTTTTTTTGTCCATTTAAACTTCCTGTGTTTTCTTGTTTATACTAATAAAATATATGTTAATTAATGAGAGAAAGAGGGAATAAAACAGCTCATGTTTAAAATTAGGGGGTTCTTTTGTTCGTCATGTTGACAGGAGATAAATGTTTTGCATTGTTTCATCAGCAAAGCTCTTCTTAGACAACCTGGAGTAAAAATAAATGCTTTGATTTTAAATGGACAAAAGCTTGGATAATTTCAATTCCTGTATCTTTATGCATTATTCTTGGAGGTGATTTACTAACAAAACCTTACTAAATGAACACTTATAAGAAGAAATGATAAATGAAATCAAACCAAATAAAATCTTCCATACATTCCTTTGACAATCAGAATATCCTGAAAAAGGTATCACTGAGCAGATAAAGTTTCAAAGCTTAGATGAAACCTCAGAGGCACAACTGAGAACAAACACAGAGATTTTTAATAACATTTCAGAATGATTGGTGCCTGTGACACTTTTGTTTTAAAGATGCAATCCATGCCAGATAAAATACAAGTTTCGTAAAAAATATCTACTGCACCACTCATAACAAGCACTTTTTCCCTCCTTGGCTCTTCTCATATAAAAAAATATCATGTATGAGAGATTATAGTATTGCACAGAGACAAAAAAAATCATTATGAGTCTTGTTTGAAGCTTTGTGTGCTATACCTTGCAGCAGAGAATCATAGGCATCCACTTTTTCTTAATGGAACGCTTATTAAATTACTGGAGGGATGAACGGTTCAGAGAAGCAGCCATGAGACCTGCAGGCTGCCTCACTGCTTGCTGCTTGTCTCTGTCTGGAGTAATTCCTGCTGCTGAATCCCCTAGTCTCTCAGGGGTGGCATACAAACCTCCATGTCTCATCTTTGGTCTGGTGTCTCCCATTGTGGACTCTTTCCCTCAACTCCTTGGGTAGTGTTTCTCTGCAGTCTGGAATATTTATACATTCTTGTCTGTCCCCCCATGAGTCTCTTCCTCTTTCCGGAGTGACAGTTTGGACAGGGAAACTTGGTTTACATTTAAGTTTAGGACATCTACAACTACAATCAGGGCTTTGTTAATCTCTTAATGTACTACTAGCATTTCAAAAAGATACAGAATGTGTAAGTGTGTAAAAGGAATGTGGAATATATAGCATGTGTAACTGGAACACACTTTCTTCATCAATAATAACAAAAAGGGGAAAAAATGGAATATATAATCTCTATAAGAATGAGCATGTCTAAAATCTAAAAAAAACCAGGCAACCTAAAGACCAATAGAAGAGTTGTGAAATACCTGCATAGTTCTTCTTACTTAGTAAAATAAAAGAGTATACAATATTAATTTTAAAATTCACTATTTTGGCATAAATCTACTGTTGTGGTTTAACCCCAGCTGATAGCTAGGACCACGGAGCTGCTCACTCACTTCGCTCACTGTGGGATAGGGTAGACAAACAGAAGAGTAAAAGTGGGGAAAAACTCATGGGTTGAGATAAAGACAGTTTAATAAGTAGAGCAAAAGTTGCACATGCAAGCAAAGCAAACCAAGGAACTCATTCACCGCTTCCCATTGGCAGGCAGGTGTTCAGCTATCGCTAGGAAAGCAGAGCTCCACCACGCATAATGGTTACTTGACAAATGCCATCACTCCAAACGTCCCCCCCTTCCTCCTTCTTCCCCAGTTATGGGATAACCCTTTGGTCAGCTGGGGTCAGCTGTCCCAGCCATGTCTCCTCCCAACTTTTTGTGCACTCACAGTCTACTCGCTACTGGTGTGGTGGGAGGAGCAAAAAGGGACTTGAAAGTTTAGCAACAACCAAAACCACCAGCGTGCTATCAACAGTATCTCTCATCCCAAATCCAAAACACAGCACTATATCAGCTGCTAGTAAGAAAGTTAACTCCACCCCAGCTGAAACCATGACACCTACCAAGAGATTAAGCATGTTTATTTACAGTGGAAATATGTCATTCCTTTTCACACACTGCAAAATCAAGTGCATATGAGTTAAATACTGTTTGATAAAACAGGTAGGGTCTTTTGTCATTTTTTAATATATTATTCCCTGTGTCTGTGGAATTCTTTTTGAAGGATCTTTTTATTTAATTGTAAGTCACAGAAAAAAAAGTGTGAACCATTGAATACTAAAGGGAAAAGGATGAAGAAAAAAATAAATTGCACTAGACAGCTAGGCTGGGATTGGCATGCCTGAAAGTAGACATATGCCTGTGAGCTAATCACACTAATTCTTTTTATGGTTAATTGAGAGAAATTGGCACTTCCAAAGGAAGATTTATATGTTCCTCAAATAAGGATTTGGACAAGGTCAAATGAACCACCTTTTGAGCTATCTTTATTCCCCCACTGATTTTAAAGGGAGTCTAAGATGATTATGTGTAGACTGGGAAGACTAAAATTTAAACATCCAACAATAAAAGAGACAGAGCTCACATTTTCAGAATTATTTCAGAGAATGGAACCATCCTGTACTAAAGAGCTTAAAAAATATCCATGAAGTATTTAATATCTGTTGTGATTTCTTCTCTAGGTAAATGAAATAAATCCACTTCTGAACAGACCACAAAGCGACCTAAAAGCAGTGAACAAAAATTCCCAGACCCACAGAACAAAAGAGAAATTTTATTTTACGAACAGCGTACAAGGGATTTGGGATCTGCCATACATTTTACAATTTTCCAATTCTCCTGAGGGTGAACTTAGGAAAAATATTGGTATTTTATCTGCTCTTGTGAGACCCCACCTGGAGTACTGTGTCCAGCTCTGGCACCCCCAACATAAGAAGGACATGGACCTGTTGGAGCAGGTCTAGAGGAGGGCCACAAAAATGATCAGGGGGCTGGAGCACCTCTCCAATGAAAACAGTCTGAGAGAGTTGGAGTTGTTCAACCTGGAGAAATCTCTGGGGACATCTTATTGTAGCTTTCTAGTACTTAAAGGTGGTCTACAGGAAAGATGGGAAGGGACTTTTTACAAGGGCATGTACTGATAGCATGAGGTGTAAGGCTTTTAAACTGAGGTAGACTAGATTTAGAATAGATAGTAGGTAGAAATGCCTTACTGTGAGGGTGGTGAGACAGTGGAATAAGCTGCCCAGAGAAGTTGTGGAAGCCCCATCCCTGGAAGTGTTCAAGGGCAGCTTGGATGGGGCTTTGAGCAACCTGGTCTAGTAGAAGGTGTTCCTGCCCATGGCAGGGAGGTTGAAACTAGATGATCTTTAAGGTTTCTTCCAGCCTGTCATGGTTTGTGTCAGATTGGCCCGAGCAAGTCGAGCGACAGATATTGCCTTTCTCCTGCAGAGCAGGGGAGAGAGAAGAAGAGAGACTAGTTAGTAGAAACTAAACTGCTTTAATGAAATAGAAAGAAAACAAAATAATAAAAAGAAAATAATGAAATATATACAAAACCATATCAAGCTCCCAGGATGACAATTGCATCACCAGCAGGCACTGGGGAAGTCCCAGACTGGACTCAGCAACAGATGGGAACTGGATTCTGGATCTGGATTCTGGATCGGGATCAAAGGCAGGAGAACGGACAGAGTCGTCCTCGGATGCCGGCCATTGAAGAAAGAAAAACTGACCCTTAGGTCCCTCAGCTTCTATACTGAGCATGAGGCAGATGGGATGGAACACCCTGTTGGTCAGTTTTGGGTCACCTGTCCTGTCCGCTCCTCCCCACAGGTGTGACCCCTCTACGCTTTTCCACTTCCAACCCTCCAATGGGGCAAATAACAAAGTTGGTTTGCCTTAGTTGTTATAGCAATAAGTATAAGCAAGGGCCTCTCTGCACACTGTGCCTTGGCATCAACTATAAACATGGGTCTTATCGCTCTGGAAGAGAGCAATTTTCTGCATAACGCGCTGTTAATTTCAGTAGTTAGAAGAGGGCTAGTTAGAGAGCAGAGTTACTGAATAAAATTGGTCCTGTTTTACCTCAAAGGAGGACACAACCCAAACCATTCTCTAATTCTATATATCAGAAAATGATAGGTAAAGATGGGTGCTAGATGTCCACTATTTTCTAGGTTAATAAATATAATATCAGAGATTTTTGGAATGAATCATTAAATTATTTTAAGATCAGTATAGCACGAAAGCTAACAAAAATAAATGCAGGCATTATATTTTAGGCACCATAACATAATTTAGACTACATAGATCTTTACGTTCCCTGTTTTTATTAAAACCAAAAACCAACCAAGCAACCAACCAAAAAACCTTAGTTTTACAACAGGTTTTGGATGGTCCTGTGGCACCTTTCCTCAGCTCTTACAGCAAAAAACTGGTTTAGCACTGCTTTAGCTGGCCAGACCATGATACTACTGAATGTGACACTGTGCATCAGATGTCTTCCTACAACAACAGTACAGGGAGCACGAGCCGTGAGAGGATGCAGTTCACCCATACTCTGCATGTTCCGTATCCTGAATTCTTGGTACAATTCAGAATTTATATTTATGCAATAGTTTCCAGTTGTGGCTTCAAGTCTGTACCAATCACTTACTCCTTTGAATCTGTTCCTGCAATTTAGTTTGAGGCCTTAAGCCTGAAATCATTCATAAGAAACCAATAAAATTATTCATCTGCATACATTTTTTTTTTCCAATGAAAATACTCACACAAGAGAATACAAAATTGGAAGAGGAAAGACATTAGGAGGTTATTTTTGTGTGTTCAGTAAAAATTACTCTTTGAAATCACATCCAGAAGCACACAAGTGTACATAAGTGCTATTAAAAATAATGAGATTTAAAGCCATAATTCAAATTAGACATATATTTACCAGTTTTCATGAGCTGAAATGAAATTAATCTTCCTTCAGTTGGACCCTAAATTTTCTTTAAAATTAAATGAAGGTCTAAAAGTGTGCCCTTAAATTTTTAAGATATATCTTTAAAATGTGTTACAGGACATAACTAATTAAAAAAAAATGAGCATAGGTCATTTTTATAACCTATAAAGCATTTTGAGTCTTGAAAAATTTTCTAAGAAAAAATAAATAAGCAGATTCATCTTGACAAACCCATTCCAAAGAGGAGTTAGGGGAAAAGCAAATGAGAGATTACTGAAACTAAGCCTATTTAAACAAAGTTGAAAAACTGCCTTTTATCCAGTCTCCTTATGTACTCTTATCTGAGAGCAAGATGTCGATCTCTGTAGACTTTAATTACATTCAAACAGCTCACGTGTTTAACATAGCTTTGTTCAGACAGTTTGATACTTCAGAACTAAGGGGAACAAAGAAGGAAGGACAGATACAAGACATTGTAGATGATCTCACCAAATTTTAGATGTCTATGGTGGGATTCAGTTCAAAACAAAGGCACCCAAAGAGAGATGTTTATTTGTGAGCATCTATACCCTTGTGAAGTGCATGTGAGTCTACACAGGACTGGCAGATACAGCTCAAGATCTGTGGGAAGTGGATGCCTTGTTGAAGGGACAGATGGAAGCCAGGAGCTGTAGGACATTTCAAATGTCAGTTTATGCCTTTGTATTGACAACTGAATTGAACTTTGAATCAAAAGTCCGTCATGTCCCAGAATGGATATTCAGCTGTTCACTGTTAGAGATATGATTCAGTTTCCTAAACATAAGCATTTAGTGTAATTTTAGTTGGTCATGGATACCCAATGTTATCTCTAATTGATGTTCCTTCAGGCTTTTGGTCTCCTGTGATTTCTTTGTTACACCTGCAAGCCTTATTTGAATATCCTGGAAAACTCACAGCATCTCAAATAATTCTGTTTAAACAAATTAATTACTCTGTTGTAGTCTGCTTTATAATAAGATGATTATTTTCCAGGCTCCATTCACATTATTAATGAGATCTTCATCGCTGAGAGTGGGATGCACACAACATGCAGATATATAGAGCTGAGCTTCTTAACCTGCAGCTGAGTCCCACTTTCCAGGGCACATCATAGTTATGTCAGGAGCTCTTTATAGAAATATATACTAAATGGAGCATCTGAATAATAGTTTACGTGACATAATGTTCACATTTATTTTAGGATGAGATGTAATTTCCCTAAAAGTGCAGCCTTTTTTTTCCCTTTCATTGGCCAATAAAGTGAATCTGTGCAAACTACTTAGATGCAGACATTTAAATCATAGAATCATAG
>VZSF01002916.1:540003-551498 GCA_013398295.1 Chionis minor | reverse complement strand
ATTCTATGATTCTATGAACTATTATCTGCTGTATGTTCCCCGTCTTTGCTGAAAAGGAACCCTGAGAAATCTAAATAGACAGTGTCAGCTGGCACTGTGAGGACAAAGGGTAGAGCGAGATTTATGCGTCTCTGTAACTACAACTGGGAGAACCTTGAAACCAAGAATAAAAATATTCTTCTTGCAATGTCCTAACATCATGGGTCATTCAAAGACTGCAACGTAGCAACATACCAGATGGTAAGAAGGCACAAAATGTTCAAACACCTCTGTTTTGATGTTATAAAGGACACATTTATCATTAAGTGTTTTTCACTGAATGTATTCATAGCAAACTCATCCATGTGAAAAGTATTTTCAAAGAACTAGAAGTCCTGCAGTGGAGTCGCAATAGAACGTTGGGAAAAGCACACAGAACAAAAACAATATTGGAAATGTGCATGACTTACACCCTTTAAAAATTCATCCCAAGAGGACGGGGGTGGTGGTGGTACCATTTTACTAGTTTGATCTGAGACTAAAGATCTGGCAACAAAGAAGGGCTGGGAAGAACCTCACACGAGCATGCGTGTTTGCCTGTCTGGGTTTATTCACAGTCTACTTGAGAACAGAACTAGGGTCACCCAGTGGCACCAGAAGATGGTACCAGCTGATCTATGCAAATACTGAGAGCCTGCCTGGCTGGATGGGGTAACAGTTTGTTTTCCACGAGGTTTACTCCTATAAATGGTATGACTGAATAAACGGTACTTAGCTTTAGAAAACCTGGTATGGTCAAGAACCTTCTTGTTTCAAAGGAGAGAAAGGAAAGCTGTAAAAGTTGCACTAATTACTCCTGCTATATCTCAGCCCATTTCAGAAGACTGCACGCTGGAAGGCAACAAACACAAGTTTCTGCCCCACTAAGCCCACCACAGCACAGCCAAAGGTCTAAGTATCAATGAATATGCCTAAGGAGACAAGAAACGGGTGAGGAATGCACTTAAACGAGAAACTGATGTCAAGATCTGTCATAAATGTTACATGACCCTGGAAACATTTTTGTCTTCACAATGTTCAGAGTAAGACATACCTATATTAGGGATTATGAAGATCAGCATTTCTGGACTGCTTCCTTGTATGATAACCAGTACAACTGCAAGGCTTGAAGACAAAGGTAAAATGTAATAATTCCTAAATCACTACAACTCCTGTCACTGCTGTTTTCAGTCTGGTGGGTCCAGTATACGTTCAAGTTTTTCTTCATTCATTTTCTCAACCCTCAAAAATTAATCATTAGATTTGCAGATAGAGGTATTATGCTGCGTTAAACCAGTCACTATAGCTGTAAAGAAACAGATGAGCTTTAGAACACTCAGATGCCTTTATCAGATCCAAAACAGATGCGACAGACCTTAACAAAATTAGCTAAGATAAATACAACTAGAAAGCAATCGCTCAGAGTTTAGCTAGGTGCATATCACTTAGACCATCCCTGAAGACAAGAGAGCTGACAGCTCTGAAGTAAAAGAGAAGTTATTAAGGGGATAAGAAAGGAGACAAATGTTAGGGAAGAGAGACAGTTTGTTGCCTAGGGAACAGAGAGGTTAATGAGGAGGTATATTATGATATGCCATAAAACCAGTAAGGTCATTGAGGTTTTATTGGTTTTATTTGAGGCTAAAGAAGGGCTCATGTGTCCAAAAAACTTGTCTACTTTCTCCTACTAAGTGAGCTGATCTAGTAAAAGACCTCTACCTACAAATTCTGTTTCTCATGTCCTGCTCTATTGTCCATGGTCATGTTTCACTATCACAGATGTTATATTTAAGTAAGTGGAATTCCACAGCTCACTCCCCATTATTACACTGCAACCAGCACTAAAACTCTCTTTGTACCAATCATGATTAGCTCTGAAGGTACAGTTGGACACTGAAGTCTTCGAAAGATGTGATGAGCAGTTACAAGACAAGCATTATACAGATTCCCCTATCAGAGTTGTTTAATATGGGCAACTTTTAAAAGGCTAGACTAAAAATTTAAAGAAGCCTACTGTAATCTATAGCTTCTGGTCCTGGCCATTTCCACTTATCATCTTTATATTTTAATGACCACATTCTCCAGCATGACCCAGCAGTGCATAAGAGCTCTCCTACTGATTATCTGGCATCTCCCAATCCTTTCTTCTATGACAGATGCTCCAAATCACTATTCCTGGTGCTGTCTCACTTCTTGATCTTTCTTCACTTCTCATCTGGACCAATGAACAGTTTTAATCTGTCTTAACTCTCCAAGTTCAGTTAAGAAGCAATACAAAAATGAACAGAAAAACTGTGTATAAATAGTAATCTTTAGGAAAATGTAGTGCGGTCTCCTTCATTTCTATTATTCCAGAACAAAACTTTGTCCTCTGTAATACAATCACAAAAAGGTCTCATTAAATTTGAAGCTTACCAGTGGTTCTAAATATACCTAAAATGCTACAAGGGAAAAGCACATCAATTTATGTGAAACTATGGACATTAAGTGTGCCAGGGCTGAAGGAGATGCTGGAACCAAAATATTTTCTACTATACTTTTCATAATTGTTACTGGCTTCATAAAGAGAGGTTTACTCTTTGCTGTACCTTTTTCTAGATGAAACACATTTATTTCCTCAACACATATTCACATCAGTGATACTGTGCTTTATCCAAATGGGCCTCCTGAACAGAAGCCATATCAATGTTAAGCGCTAATAACTACAGGCTAAATCCTATGATCTCTCAGCTCCATTATACCCATTAAATATTTAAATAAAACAATTTTCAACCTATGTATGAGTTGGGTGGTTTGGTTTTGTTTGTTTTTTTTAAAGCAAGAATTGTGTCACAAATAATTCTGTACTACAGCTTTTATAAAAGCTATAAAATATACATTTAGATGAAAAATAATGGCTGGGAATTCCTATCTACAAAATTTTTATGCCTCTTGTAGCAGAGAACACAGCAGTAAGATCCAGAAACTTCGTAGCAGTCATCCTTATGTGATCTAAAATATTCAGAACATCCCTTGTAAATAATGATTATTAGAAGAATATATAGGACCACTTAAGTAACCAAAAAGATGTCTTAAGCCTTTCCTGAAACACTAAAACCATCCCTTTAAGCAGGGCTTCTCCAGAAGATAGTGAGGATAGTGTAGCCTATACTTAGCACTGACAAAATGTTAAAGATAACCAGTGGAGTTCACTTCATAGAATGTTATAGTCAGATGCCTTGCAGGGCTTCTAAATGCTTTACGCAGTTATGGAAAATAAAAATACAGCCAAAAAATAGTACTGAAAAACTCTAAGGTTCAAAACCCACTCAAACCCACCTGCTTCAGATCTTAAGTCACAGCCACAACAGCTACATCCATGTAAACTGCTAAAACAAACTGACCTTCATAGGCAATAGGCTGCATCAAAATATAAAGAGTTACTAGCAAGAGCGTCAGAAAGAAGCAAGTGGCGCTTAGGGCTTCTTATTATGTCAATTGTGGCTTTTAAAACAAACAACCAAGTATCCATCCCCAGTTAGTACTAGCTATAATTAAATTTGTCTTCCTATGAGTAACTAATGTAAAGAATGCAGGGCATGGGTAACGTGATTGCTGTTGCCCAGCCCAGTGAACAGAACTGCTGCATCTGCATTGTGAACAATCTGGAAGCTGTGGGGAAACATTGATGAAAATCCTGATAAAAGACAATGAAAAAATAACCAGACTGTACAGTGAGAAAAGCATGAGATGTTGTTTCAATGTTTGCACAGGATAAATAATGCTATGGCCTGTGTGAACTATGCAGCTAGAAAATCATCACCAAGCCACGCCTGATATACAGGGACCGACTCGTCAGAGAAGGCATTGTCAAACTAATTATGCCCAGCTTCCTAATGCAGCCCCAAAACAGTTTTAAGAAACCCACTTCATACATCATATACGGCAAGGTAGCTACATCTGACAGGTATTGTAACTGTGATGGAGAGTAAACTTAAGGATCAACCTTTTAACATGGGCATATTTACTCGGAATGACACACCTGAGACAGCAAAGGTACCCAGCACAGCCAACATGGATGCTGTAAAGATGACACAGCAAGAAGTTGTTTTCCGCAGACTTCCAACAGAAAAACAATTACCCGTCTCTGAAGTGGAATTTACAGCACGACAGCACGCGGTCAGTGTGAACGAGGAATTCGTAGGGGCTGGCTCAGTTAGCACGCCGTCAGCTGCTCACCAGATACGTTTCCGTTTATGTCCAGCCTAAGTGTTTTTCAGCAGTGTGACAAGACCTCTGTCCTTCAGCACGTACGACACCGATTTTAGCAGAGAGACTGGGATTAACACCTACAGACCATTTTGCGCTGCAATGGTTTTGATAACAAAGACTTCCGATCAATCAACATCTTGTAACCCTGACTAATGTTTTTCTTGCGCGAACCTGAAGATCCCAAGATAAAACTCCACCTAAAGAAGACCTTGCTAATTAGCCTGGGAATGCGTACCTCCAGGCTCATATCGTTCTGCTCTGATGAGCGCAAGACCTTGTCGGTGAGGTCAGGTGTGGAAGCCGTTACACCACCGATCTGCGTTGCTGATATTCCTTGCAGTCCTGAGGAAGCCCTGTAAAAATGACAGTGTTGCCTGAACTGATGGTGTCACGCTGAAACAGTTCCTTTGAGGTCAATTAAAATGACCTCACAAGCAAGTGCTGTTGCTTTATGCCAGCATAAAGTGCAAACTGTCTTCCTATTTAACCTAAATGAGCCCTATAATCTTCAGTAAAAATGGATGTGATATGAGTTAACTGCTCAGAGATGTGGGATTAATGCTTACATAGGTTTTTGACAACCACAATTGCTGAGCATTATTGTTAATGTATTACTTCCCTAGTAACATTCTAGTCCCAGACAAGGACTCGGGGTTTGTCTAGTTCAGAGAGAAGGAGGCTGAGGGGCCACCTCAATGCTCTGCAGCTTCCTGAGGAGCGGATACGGAGACGGGGGTGCTGAGCTCTTCTCCCTGGGATCCAGGGACAGGACACCTGGGAACAGCTCAAAGCTGCATCCATCAGGGGAGGCTGAGACTTGGAATTAGGAAGGATTTCTTTACCCAGAGGGTGGTCAAACACGGGAGCAGGCTTCCTGGAGAGGTGGTTGGTGCCCCACGTCTGTCAGTGTTTAAGAGGTGTTCGGACAATGCTCTTAATAATTTGCTTTAACATTGGGTCTGCCCGGAAGTGGTTGGGCAGTGGGACCAGATGATCGTTGTAGGTCCCTTCCAATTGAACTATTCTATTCTATTCTATTCTATTCTATTCTTGATGCTATTGTACTTCTTTAGCTATGAAAAGCATTGAAGCATCTATACTTAACAATACTAAAGTTTTCCAAAAGTGAGTAATAGAATTCACTTAGTATTAATCAGAAATGTCATTCCCCTTATGTCACCCTGACTTTTTTGTTTATTTTCACATAAGACTAAAGTTAATTACATGACGTAAACTGAAGGAAGTACTAGCTTGAAATTCAGCAGAACTCTAGCGTGGAACTAGAGGGTTGTTGTAAGTCTGAGTAATTTGGTGGAAGTATTACCACTGCTTCTTCTCAAACCCCTGCTAAAATCTCTACATCTTGAGAATTTGCATCTCCAGGAACTTTACCATTTGCAAGTTTGTTTGTTTCAAGTAGTAAGAGTTTTCGCAATTCCCGTAGTAAGGAATGAAATGCATGTTAGACAAGGTACTAAAAGTCTTCTGTCTTGGGAATGTTTAAGACTCTGGTCAGCACATCTGTGCAAGTAAGGGCAATATTGACTGCTACTGACTGAGGGAGTAGCAGCTTCAGCTTGGATACATCACTGGGACTCCCCAGTACAAATACAGAGCAAGAGACAGACTTGCATTTTTCAGTCAAGTGGTAAAGAGAGAAAAAAAGGGAAACAAATATGGAGGTGGATCGCCTGCCGTCAGCGTCATGGCAAATGAGGAGTGGAACTGGTGACAAACCCCTGCTTTCTGTTCCCAGCCACATGTCCTAAATCAGTCAGTCTTGCGGCCTCCCATCCCAGAAAAATCACTAGCAAAGAGGAGCAGTCAGGAGATGGAGCGGAGGGCAGGTTAGGAGGAAAAGACACATACACGTGCCTTGTTTAACCTATTTGCCAAAGGAGGAGGAGCTTGTGAAATCATTTGTACGTGGTTCCGTGTTCTCCAATAACATTTACAACTTTTCATTAAGCTTAAGAAAGCGGAGAGAGGTCTCAGCACTACTACATTACCTTTCAACAGTTTTGTAAAGATTGATGAGAGAGGTAACTATTTCTCCACCAAGAAAAAAAGGCTCAGCACCAATTTACTTCTTAATAGATGCCAGGTTACTCATGCAACCAGGAGAAAAGCTTCTATTGTAGCTTGCATTGCAGACCACTGAGAATCAAACCAAAAGATGACACAATTGAAAGAAACTGAGACCTACTTGCTTCTCTGCTTATAAGTGTTTATTTTACCATGTTAGCTAGAAGAAATCATAAGAATTCCGTAAGCCACTAAACATGCTCACTGCTACGTGGCACAAACCAAACAAATGGAAGATTTACAAGACAGAGCCTAGCTTTGCAGAAGACCATCACATTTATGTAACAGCTGGATTTTTTGAAGGAAACGAGGCCAAAAATATAACCCGCTCTGAGACAGGCAAAGAAGATGCCCATTAGGAAAGGTGAATGTGAAAGGCTGAAATAAACTGGAGCGACAGCATAATATTTTGATTATTCAAATAGAAACACTGAAGCCTTTTCGGTCCCATGGGAATAAGTTACACTATATTGAAATCCCAGCACTAGGAAGAATTTGTGCCCAATTTTAAAATTCTATGCAGACTATTCTATGTTCTGAAATAATAAGTGTCTAGTCTAGCTTCACAGTGAGGTCAAGGTGAAAAGGGCTTCAAAAAGCAGAGGGGATGACTCGGAACAGCTTTTGTTATCAGAGAAGCTTACAACGGGGCAAGACAGAGATGGCAGGACAAAAATGAAATCAAATCTCTTGGTATAGAATTGAATCAGGCTGTATTCTTTTCATATATACAGCTATGCACTTCACACTGTGGAATTCTCTTTCCTAACTATAAAGATTACCATTTCAGTTAGTGTTGTAAAAACTGGATTACAGTACTTTAAACCTGGACTGAGTGCATGCAGTCGACTGTTTTTCTTTATTTCTCCAGATTTTGCAGAAATAATGTTTTATTCTGAAAATTTCCCTACAATGTTTTATTAATTTCATGGTTGGACTGATGGTGCACATTTGCAAAATTATTATGTATCTTAAATGTAAATGGCTAATTAAGTGCTTTAGCAGTTTACGCTTAACACAGTCCAGGTGCAGGGGCAGCAGACTGTGTTACTGCTATGTAAATCCAAACTATATTTCAAAGCTACTTCTTAGTATTTGGTGTTTCGAAATGTTTTTTTACTGAAGTTATAGACAAGCTCCTACTAAAATAACACTGTTACCCAGTCATTAGAAGTAGGAAGATCTATAATGTGCAATGGTAATTTGACTTCTGCAACATGTATTGTGATGTAATTTTTAACTGCATGATAACAGGCTCATTTTCCAGAGGACTTGCACCTCGTTCAGTGCACCAGTATCTACCTGATGAGCTGCTACGCAGCACTTTCTCCATCCTTTCTGAATGCTCTCTGTCCCTTTATCCAGCGAAATCTATTATTTCTTCCTCCTTACCAGATTTTTATCAAGTCCTACAGTGTGCTGACAGGTAAGACAGTTTCCCTGGCTAATTCCCATCCTCATATTATCTTCCACCTAGTCTTAAAGTTACCCTCTTCCATCAAAACTGAGGCCAAGATTTTTTTTTTCTTGGCTTGTCCTAGGCTTAGATGCTTTCCCATCTTAGCTCTCACCTCATGAGAGCCTGTCCCAAGCATTCCTCTCTTTTTTCCCAGCTTTTTTCCTTCTATCCTCATGTCACACGATCTTTTCTTCCATTTGATCTGGAAGCCAATGGGACACCTGACTATCTCTCAGGTTCCTCCGGTGACTTTTCCCTCCCCGGGCTGTGGGGAAGGGAGTACAGGGGCACTGGTGTATGTGCAACCCAGTCACACAACAGAACCACAGAATTTAGTCTGTTGAGCCACTAACATCTGAAAAATCGCCAACAAGCACGTGCAAACAGGTGTGCACATCGTGCTGGGGGAGCATCGCTCTGTCAGGCTTTCAAGCTTAACACTGACAAACCTAGGGGTTTTGTTTTGCTTGTTTGTTTGTTTTTAACATGGAAACCAGAAGGAATGATGCTCTTTTGCTCCAGTCTAACATAATACAAAGGAGACGGGGGTATGGGGCGGGAAGGGGGAGGGCAATCACCAACAGTGGCTATTCTATTGTTTTCTCTCAAAAACTTGGCAAAGCAACAAGCTAGACGCAGCTGAAATGTGCTGGCTAAAAATTTCTCAAAACTTTCATCTGAGACAGACATAAACAATGCCCAACACCATCACAGAGAAAGTCTGTCAAAGCCACGGGTACCTGAAGAAGGGCCACATACTGGAAAATATTAGTAATCCCTACTCACATACAACATTACCAGCATTGCCTATAATTACAATTCACGCATTTTTATGCGTGGATTTATAAATTAGTGATATGCTCTAAAAGCTTTTTTCTTTTGTCGTTGTTGATTCCAGTATTTTTAAAAGTAAGAAACTGGATTTTCAAACAGGTCTACAAAAAGTGTCTCAGCTCAAACATTATTTCCCGTATTAGGGGAATTTGGAGATTGAATGTTCTTTGTTCATCAATTTGCATATGAGGATTTGTTTAGTTTTTAAATCCTTTTATGACAAAACATTTGTCATTTCAGGTTAGAAAGGAACCCCCTTCCTAATGGACTTTCCTCAGTTTATCCTGGTGAAAAAGCAGGTATAGGTCATTGGCCTGAGGAAGACAATGGATAGTAGAAAAGGAGCTGGGGGTCCTGGTGGACACCGAGTCGAACATGAGCCGACAACATGGCCTTGCTGCAGAGGAGGAGACCGGTGCCCAGGCTGCACCAGCCACAGCACGGCCAGGGAGGGATCCTTCCCCTCTGCTCAGCACCCGTCAGGCCACCCTGGAGGCCTGTGTCCAGTGCTGGGCTCCCCAGTACGGGAGAGACACGGACATACTGGAGAGCGTCCAGCCAAGGGCCACAAGGATGACCGAGGGACAGGAAAGCATCTCTCCCGTGAGGAAGGGCTGGGCGAGCCGGGACTACTCAGCTGGGGGAAGAGAAGGCTGGGGGGGATCTCATCCATGTGTACGAACCCCTGCGGGGAGGGGGCAGAGAGGACCCAGCCCGGCTCTTCCCAGTGGAGCCCAGTGACAGGACCAGAGGCCAGGGGCACATGCTGACACACAGGAGGGTCCCCTGAACACCAGGAAACACTCGGTCCCTGGGAGGGCGACCGAGCTCTGGCACCGGTTGCCCAGGGAGCTGGTGGAGTCTCCGTCCTCGGAGATATTCAAAACCCATCTGGACATGGTCGTGGGCAACCAGCTGCGGGCGGCCCTGCGTGAGCAGGGGGCTGGAGATGACGACCTCCAGAGGTCCCTGCCAACCTCAACTGTTCTGTGACTCTATCAAGATCCTGCTTTCATCTGTAGGGCAGAGGTTGGTTTTCTCTTGCTGCCTGGTTGCACGCATAGGGGTAGCACATGGGCTATAGACCTAACTCCTCCTCCTGTCTGCTCAAAGTGGTACCTAACACTACTAAATGCTCAGCTGCCATGCAAGACACTGAACGGTGGCCCTGCGTGAGCAGGGGGCTGGAGATGATGACCTCCAGAGGTCCCCAACCTCAACCACTCTGCGATTATTTGGCCTAAGTAATTTCTTCAGTCGGGGCACCTTGTGTATCTACTCCCTTCGCTATGTGGGATCATCTTTGATTGCCGTTTTGATGAGTAGGTAGGTAGCTACATGAGTAACACCGGACCTGTTCCACAGCTTTAGTACTCACGATGCTTGCAAGGGTGATAAAGAGGAGCACAGGAATCTTATTAGCACCCTTCCCATGTTCCTGAAAAGGTACAGCTTAAATTTCTCCAAGCACTGAAAGTGAGCCATGAGAAAACATGCAAGTGTGGGGACACCACCCCACCTCCCCGGCTGGCCCCGGCAACACCACAGTCACGGGGGTGACGATGCCAGCCTTCCCCCGTACCTCTCCTGCGGCCTCTCCTGTCCCCCGCGGCGTCCAACACCGACCGGCGTGGCCGGACACCTCAGGGCCCAGCAGCCGCCTCCCAGAGCCCACCGCCAGCCCGGCCTCCACACGGCAACGCCGCCATTGCGGGGCCCTCGTGTGGCCGGGGCCGCCCGCCACGTGCCAACGGGGCACCCGCGCTCCTGCCGCCGCTGGGCCTGTGAGCTCCGCCCACCCGCGGGCCCCGGCCGCCGCAGAGGCCGCGCTCCCCCGGCCCTCNGCGCGCCCGTCCCGTCGGGATCCTGCTCTCGGCCCGTGGGGTGAGCCGGGAACGCGCCGCCAGCCCCGGCTGTGCCCGCGAGGCGCCTCCGGGGGCAGCTGTGGGGCGCGCGGGCGGCGCTGTCGCGGGGAGGGGAGCGGCGCGCGGCTCGGCGTTCCGGCACCCCCGGGTGTGCGCGCGGGTGCTGCGGCCTGTGNGCCTGTGGCGGGGCAGCCAGGCGTCTCCGGAGTAGCTCGGTTTTCCCGGGATAAATCAGTTGCGAAGCCGCGCGACTCCCGCGTTCTCCGTGTGCTTGCGGCCGCGCTCTTCCTAGTAGTTCAGTATGTTTCAGGCATAATGGTGGCTGCTGTGTGACCATCGCCTGCTGTGAGGGGAACCTTCACAGAGGAGGGCAAGGCAGACCCACGCAACTGGGATGCTTGTCGCTTGCGTCGAAAGGACCAGTCTCCTGCACAGATGTAACTTCCATACTAAGCAGCAACTGGTCTTGCCTAAATTGTAGTATGGACGCATACAGATCATCCCCATGTGCTCGGCACTGGTGAGGCTCCACCTCAAATACAGTGTTCAGTTTTGGGCTCCTCACTCCAAGAAAAACATTGAGGTGCTGGAGCGTGTCCAGAGAAGGGCAGCGGAGCTGGTGAGGGGTCTGGAGCACAAGTCTGAGGAGCAGCTGAGGGAATGGGGGTTGTTCGACCTGTAGAAGAGGAGGTGGAGGGGAGGCCTTATTGCTCCCTACAGCTACCAGAGAGGAGGCTGTAGTGTGGTGGGGGTCAGTCTCTTCTCTCAAGGAACATGACAGGACAAGAGGAAACCACATCAAGTCGTGCCAGGGGAGGTTTAGACTGAATATTAGGAAAAATTTCTTCACTAGAAGGGCCATCAAGCACTGGAGGAGGCTGCCCAGGGAAGTGGTGGAATCGCCGTCCCTGGAGGTATTTAAATGATGTGCAGACATGGTGCTGAGGGACATGGGTTTGTTGGGGGGGGGGGGGGGGTGTTGG
>VZSF01002916.1:484693-539858 GCA_013398295.1 Chionis minor | reverse complement strand
AACCCACCACTAAACCATGTCCCCACCCCTAAACCATATGTCTGAATGTACTTTGGAAAAGGTATGAAGTAGAACATAGTTTATCCAAAACTTTGGAAAGCTGTACTGACTTGGATGCTCTACAAATTGCCAGTGTCCTACTCCTGTGAAGCAGTTGTAAAGCTTCCTACTGCAGTTGGATGTAACAAGGGCTTCTTAGCCTTTACTCCATCATTAAATTGACTTTATTTCTCTAAGACCTTTGTGTGTGGATACTCCAGTTTCAGTAAGATGAGGAGACACGGTAGAAGTATGCTAACAGTTCAATGAAAAAGTCTAGTCTTTCATGGCAAGGTCACTTTAAGAATTAGTCTTACACTGCTGGGGAAAAAAAGCCAACATTCAGTTGATTCACAGTCTATACTGGATTTCTAGTGAGCTGTCTGTCAGCATAGAGTGGCAGACTTCTATTTATTGAGTAGTTGAGGAATAACATGAAAAGTAATGTAAAATGCTGCCCTACTAGGAAGTTTGCACCACCTGAAATACTACACACTTGCCACTTGTAAAGCTTCAAAGAAACACAAAGTTGTTCAGTAGATTTGCTGAATTTTATGAACTATTACAAATTGGTAGCTAAAGTGAATTGAAAAAAAAACCCAAAATCTTTATTCCTGGCATTGTAGAAGCTTTTTTTGAACTTTGTAATTGACAGCTATAATCTAAATCCCTTGGGACTAGCTGGTTTTGCTGCTAAGCAAAATAGAAGGTTTTGTAGCTGGTGGTCTGTAGAGCTTGCAAACCAGGTTTGCAGAGCTTATAGACAACTATGGTACATGACTTTCTGTTGTCAATTGTTAAAGTAGTATTAAGTTAAAAAGATACTGGTGATGACTGTCTCACGGGCTGAGGAGTTTTACCAAACAATCTCTCTGTATGCAGAGCAGTCAGTATTTTAATCTTGCTACTAGACTTGATAGTAAGCCTTTAAGTGCCTAGAACCCTCACTCTCAATCCTGATCTAACCTGGTTAACAACTTCTGTAAAGAAAAAAAAATGCACAGTTGCTGAAATAAATTTGAATGTGAAAAGCTACTCTTGAAATTCTTAGGGAGAAAGCATTTTGTTGATGGTGTCGAAAATGGCTTGGTAGAAATAAGCACACTTCTTTCTAAGTGCTGTAGCTTGGAAAGGGGTACTACAGGGCAAAAGTTAACAGTGAACTGAAGAAGCTTACAAGTCAGTTGTTTGCTTTTGTCAATCCTACCCTGGCAGTTTAAAACAACATGACAGCCGAAAGAATGCAAAGCTTGTATTATATGGCCTCAGTAAGCAGTATATGGCAAAGCAATCCACCTTAATCTGTTTTGAAGAGAAACTGGAGCAGAAGATTATACTTTTTAGTAATAAATCCAACCTTACCTCTTTTTGCTTGAAAAGCAAAAACTGTTGCTGCAAGTCTTAAATCGCTTATCATATTACTGGTTACTGCCCACTTAAATCTTGCATTCTTGTCATAGGGCTGCAGCCATGGATTGCAGAACAACTCATCTGCAAAATCCTGAGCTAGCAAAACTTAATACTGTTGTCCAAGATCTAATTCAATGCTTAATTTCATTTGAAAATTAAATGTAAGTTTTTATGCTGCCCTAACTTCAGGGTTGAGAGTTGAACCTAGAGTAACTCCACAAAACTCTGTTACTGATTTTAAACCAAATGCAAGCTCACTGGCTCCCAATACTTTTAGCTTAAACACAGTATCTTAACGGACAAAATAAGGCTCTTTAGAACTTTTGGATTGTCTCTAACATATGCCACAATTTATTTAACCTGAGGGCAAACTGGAACTGTTTTTCTCTTGCAACAGTCTTGATCTTGTTGGTTTTGTGTGTTTTTTTACCTGCATTTTGCAATGTGTTGAGTGCAAGTATAGCTGTGCAAGTATGATCTGCTTCTTTCAGCCATGTAGGTAGGCCCAATATGCAGAGTTAAAGGGCACATCTTGGAGGTCTCAAAGCATGATTACCTAACAATACTAGGCTTCTAGTAGATCTGTCTCAGAATAAAGTAGTGGATTGTGCTAACTTGACCACGTTCATTTCTTCCAGACCAGTCTTTTGTGACTTTAGCCACAAATGACTCCTATGTGAAAGGGGCACTGGTACTTGGTTCATCCTTGCAACAGTACAGAACAACGAGGAAGCTGACTGCGCTCATAACTCCCCAGGTCTCGGAACTTATGAGGTAAGGTCACTTCTGTACTTCAAACTGCCACAGTTTGAGAAGCTCGAAAAATGGAAGTTTAATAGTAACCTTCCAAAACTCTGGAGGCTTAACAGCTAAGCTTACAGAATTCCAGATAGCATAAGCTGAATTCTGCTAAGTCTTCAGCCATGAAACTTTTTTTTTCTTCCATATGATGAGTTAACAAATGCTCTGTAGTTGGAGCACTAAACTGTGACTTGATACTGATTTCAACTGGATCTTTGTGCTTTCATAGTGCTACTTAGGACTGTCCAACAATATGATACTGCCTGTGTGTTCATTAGCACTATGTGTGTGCCTATGGATGTGGGAGTGGGGATTGGTATTTGTCTTGCAGAAGCATTCCAGATGGAGATAAGGTACCATAAGCTCTCTTGAAATCTAGCAGACACTTCAAATCAAATTTTACCATGAGAGGAGAAAATGAGTAGAAGTAAAGTAGCACCAAGTATGTCAAATCAGCAGATCAACAAAGGCATCAAGGCATCTAAGGAGGTCACCATGGCACAACAGATGAAATTAACAGGCAACTGCTTCCTGCAGCCTCTCTAGAATAGTCTGGATATGGAGCGGACCAAGTGCTCTTTCCACATGTAAGAGGAGGGTAAAAAGCCAATTAACTTAATAGCTACACGAACTGCAGATGATAGGTCAAGATTCTCTACATGGAGAGGAAGCTCTTCTGAAAAGATCTCTCCATTTATAGAGACAGTGGGGAAGTGGCTGAATAATAAATGGAGTGACTCCCTGGAGTCTCTTGGAAGCTAGATGGCCTTATCTGTCTAAAGATGTTACATCTGTATAAAGATGTACAGGAACAGCCATTCTAGCCTATTAGCTCAGTATGCTCCTTTAAGATGTATCATAAATGTGCTCATGTCTAGTGCAAGCCAGCTGGTACTGTGCCCTTAGACCAGCGATACCTACCTAGTGGTGTAACTGGAATTTGCTTTTCTTGCTGTATCCACTAACAAGGTATGCCTTCAGTTCAGAAGCAACTGTCCATACCAAACTGTCAGTATAAAGACAACCTTGTGAGGCAGAGTTCTAAAACTCATTTACAAGCTCTGTGGCTCAAATTGTACTGATAACTGCTGAGCGTTCAAGATACACTGTAGAACACAGTGAGACTTTACAGATTTTTCATATTTTAAACAGCATGAACTCCTTAACCTCTCCTGAACAGGGTAATGCTTTACAATCCAATGCAGAGGTTGAATA
The DNA here is from genome assembly GCA_013398295.1 of Chionis minor. Lineage (NCBI taxonomy): Eukaryota > Metazoa > Chordata > Aves > Charadriiformes > Chionidae > Chionis > Chionis minor. Next base: position 536,393 of record VZSF01002916.1, on the reverse strand, counting down.
TCTGCCACAGTATTTCATTACACTGTCTGAAAGCTTAGGTGTCACTCTTGGGTGAACACAATACTGCATCAAAATGCTGTTGTACCCACAGCCATGATTAAGTGAGTCTTTAAAACTTTATGGGATAAAGAAGGTTTTAGCGACTGGGTCTGGTCAGATGTCCCTAACAGTCACAAATCCAGAACAGTGTTGTCATAACTATTGCACAAACTTCTGTTTCAGTTGTTCAGAATTCAGCTAATCTAACAGCTTGCCATTTCTTAATTGCCTGCTCAAAGTAGACTGTTAACTTGCCAAAAATCAGACTCTGGCTGAAAAAAAGCTGTGTGGAAAATGTGTGCTATGCAGCCATGACTTACTGGACTTGGTAGCAATGCCAACTAAAGCCCTGTTTGTGGAAGGGAAAAAAAAAAAACAAACCCCAAACCAAAACCCTGAACTTGTTTGTTCCCCAAAATGTGCCCATTACAAACTAGAAACCTGGAGGCAGGCAGGTGTACTTGTGCATTCCAGCACATCCAGTCAGCTCTTACTGATGGCTTAAGAAATACTGCCAGGTTCCCTGTTATTCCATTTCTCTTTATGTAATCTGTCGTGTTGTCTGGTGCTGGAGTAACAGTGGAACTAAATCTTGGCAATTGACTCGTTCCCCAGGAGAGTGCTGGAAACAGTCTTTGATGAAGTCATACTAGTAAATGTCTTGGATAGCGGGGATTCGGCACACTTGGCGTTAATGAAAAGACCTGAGCTGGGTGTTACACTAACAAAGCTTCACTGCTGGGAACTGACGCAGTTTTCAAAATGTGTTTTCATGGATGCGGACACAATGGTAAGTGCCCATGTCTCATAGCACCTCTTAATGACCCGGTATGGGGCTTGTTGGATTTTTTGTGTGTTGTTTTTGGTTTTGTTGTTTGGGTGGAGGTTTTTTTTTTTTTGGAGGGAGTGGTTTGTTGTTGGTTTGGGTTTTTTTTAAGGAGGGGTAATAGAAGCCTCCTTGCTATCTGGACTAGTAACTTTGAAAATGTATGTGCCTTTTTCGTCTAACTTAATTGTAATGTAGTCTGCGGGGACTATTTCCATAAAACATTGTCTTCCATAAGATGAGAGGATCAATATGAGAACTTTCTTTCATGTCTTAAGGGGGATGTCAAAATCCATTAAAACATGATACTCCAATTCCTAACCTACAAACCAGAAAACAGGTTTTTTTTACTGCTTTTACAACTAGGTTTTGTCAAATATTGATGAACTTTTTGAGAGAGAAGAGCTGTCTGCAGCACCAGATCCAGGTTGGCCGGACTGTTTTAATTCTGGAGTTTTTGTTTATCGCCCTTCCATTGAAACATACAATCAGCTGTTACAGTTTGCCACAGAGAAAGGCAGCTTTGATGGTATGTACTAATCTGTATTTCAATGTAAGTTAGACCAAAATGGTAATAGTGGTTGGGATGGCTCAGTAACTACGTGTCCTGGGGACTCTGCGTGATGGAGTTCTGAACTCAGTGTATTAACTCTATAAAAATTACATCCCTCTCACAATAGAGGCTAGTTTTACTACACATTGTAATGGTACTTTTTTCAGACTTCATGAAATAAAAAAACCCCTGAGTTTGGCCTCCAAACCAGCAACTGTAAGCATCAGCAATGTGGAATTGTGTAACAAGAAATCTTAAGATGTAGCAGTGCACGCATTAGCAAATTAAACTGCAGTACTATGCTTCATGTATTCCTAACACTCAAAGCTTGAATGTTCTATGCTAACTCAAGTTGCTACGGAGAAAATAGTACTGATCAACCTGAGCGTTGCTTCAGAGCAACAAACATTGAAGGTGCAACTGTCTCTTCACGTGTTGTGTGATAGCTTCCTGTCGTTATAGGGTGGTGACCATCTCTTTCCCATTATCAAGTGTGCGTAGCCTTGGCTGCTTCCCACTATAGGTCACTTGAGATTGGCCACTGTGCCAGATTTAAGCCTGAGAAGCCAAGTTCTGCTGTCCTGTAAGTCTCCTGCGTCTGTTACCATTGCAGCAAACGCACATGTTGCTTGAAAACTGCTATAGTTAACGGCTTCTGAATGACTGTTGCCGTCTCCTGTCACTAAATTTCATTATGTAACTACTGTGGTACAAAACAAAGTTTAACGGAAAAAGCTACAGATAACTACATAAATAAGACCATAAAATGGAGTTCTTAACAGAAGGTAATTAGCCAGCCTGTTGACTTACCTTTCAGTACTTCGTAAAAAGTAAAAATTCTAGATGTCAGTCTTAGTCTGCAGAGTAATCCCGGTTACTCTATGGACTCCTGTGTGTGGCGTCCTAAAGAACATTAGTTGGAATTGGATGCTTAATGCTACCATATGAATAAACTTGTGAAAATGACTACTGAAGTGTCGCAAAGGGTCTGTCTGTACCTCACTACTGACAAGGCAGCAGTTGGTAGCTCTGGGAGTGCTTTCAAATGTTGGGTGTCAATTGATCACCAGCCATGGCAAAAGCCATAGCACAGTGCTGAATTGTTGCATTTTAAAACACCAAAAAAACCCCAAAACACACATCCCAAACAAAAAACCCCAAACAAACCCACATCTCTGTGCAAACTGATTGTTGACTAGCTCCAGGAATATCTGAGACTTGGTGATTATCTCCTCTGAGTTTTGTGCTCAACTACTAGCAAATACCATCTTCTAGGTCTGAGGCTGCTGTCCTTTAAAAGAGTAGAACTGCTCCCACAATATGCTTTCTGACTTGAAAGCTAAAGCCACACAGTGGTGAAACTTCCTCAGTGTCCTAAACATGAAGCAATTCTTGCAGCTCTGAACAGCAAAAATGGTGTGTTAATGGCTTAGGTACTACATTTCTAGAACTGTAATTTGTAATTCAGCTTTAAAATTTATTCAGTTTTTTATTAAATGATAGCACTGATCTGAGTAATGAGGCCATGGAGACTTACACTGTCTGCATAAGCTGCTGAGCTCATGAACTCAGTTGGGAGATAGGGGATTTAAACTTAAATTGATCCATGCAGTAATAAAAGTTCCAAGGGAACTTTTTATAAGACAAACACCTGTGGAGGGTCACTGCCCTTAACGGGACACTGGGATGTAAACTCAACAAACTACCAAGCTATGCATAACTGAAGTCAAGCTCTAAGCACCCCATCTGCAGTAGTAGTAACTAGGGAATGCAAGACTTTCCAGGCTATTTCATGTTTGTAACAGCAGACAAATGCTTCCCACGTAATGCTGTTGTCCAGAAATGGTACAGTGATGGCTATTTATGGAGACAATTACTTTGTTTATTTGAACTTTCACCTTTCTAGATAATGAGGAATATGTCATGAGTAATTCTAGATACCATCTAAAAGCAGGGGGCGGGGTGAGGAAGTTTGGCTTTAAAAGAAATCTGGTAGTACTGGTATGTTAAGAACACTGCTGTTGCTTTGACAATCCTCTGGCTCTTTCGGCTGGGATTTAAAGTGGTTGCTTTTACATATAAAGATGTCATGCAGCAAGACTGTATCTGTAGATATGTAGCTAATGTAACTACTGCCTGATTCTTTTACCTTATGTCTAAGGTCCAGTTTATAGAACCAAGACTGCTGTTGAAGTCGGAACTAGGACAGCTAAATGCTGCTTTCAGTGGCTGCTTTGGCACAAATGCATGCTATCTGAAAAAAAGCCAAGTATGTAAAACAATCTGAGTGGGAGAAAGTTTTGTAGAATAAGTTCAATACGTTGTTGCTTCCCCTTCAGTTACGAGCTATCTGTTCTGAGAGGGCATCCCAGACTTCCGTTTTCCACGATCTTACCGTTAACATACACATTCTTAACACAGCATTAAGTTAGAAGTTAAAATGAAACTTAGCTGAGTAAAGACCAGGGGACTTATCTGGTTTCTTTGATTGTTCTCTTGTAATGGGCACAGCTCCTTCAAAAGTGCTTTCCTTCCTTATGGGTTGAGAGGCAAGTCAGAGGCTTGAAGTCACTGGACCGAATCTCTAGGTAGTTTCTCCCTCTGCAATCTGCACATATGCTGACAGCTGTAACAGGATACTTAGAATTTATATTTGTCAGTGTACTGTCTGTGCATCTAAGTTTATGCCCAGTGTCTAGATACTTCAGTGGCAAAAAGCAGATTCTGCTTAAACATCAGTGAAGGTTTAAACCTTAGTACTACCCTAAATCCAATCATAGGCCAACAAAAAACCTCTTTCCTGAGTCACAGACTGAGTGCTTTAGAAGGCTAAAGATTAAAATAAACCACTGTCTCCTTTCTGACTAGGCTGTCCATTTACCTACTTTTTAGCAATGCTACTTGTGAATGCAGTTAAGGTGGAAGGAAGATAGCAAATGAAAGCTGAGGGACTCCCTTCAGTCTCCTTCATAAGAGAAACTATTAGCACTTAAAGACTAAGTATATTCACTGCAATAAAGAATTAATTGATATAAATAAGTAGTTCTTACTTCTCAGTAGCCTCTTGTAAACTAGTCTGCTTTGGGCCAGAGCTGGTTTGTTGAGTCTTTTTAGCTACTGTGCTACTGACATACCAAACCACTTCAGACTCATTTGACCTCGCTGCAACCTCTCCTTGCAAACTAAGAGGTGACCCCTCCCAGCACAGTAGGTCTGGCTGTAACTTAAGAGTGTTACCCTGGCTTAGGGGTTAGTCAGCAGCTTTGTAGTACAGAACTAGGAACCCTATTGCCTGTTAAGGGATTTGAGGGTGTTTACTACAGGAGTCGTCACCAAGACTGAATGTGCTCTCCTTATCATCACAGTGTAGGTAGATGAGTCTGGGGCTACACATCTAACAGGCCACAAATACCCTAACTCTGGTGTTAATGTTGGTCGTACGTCTGTAAGCATAAGTAATAAAACTAACTGTTGGTACTTGATCTTCTGAGATGTAGCTTTCCTGAAGTTGAACAGTACTCAATTGTCAAGTCCTGTTTCTTTTTCTGCCTTACACAGCTTGAACTTAAGCTGTAAAAGAAACTGAACGGCAGGTTTTGTGAGTAGCTATCTTGCAGCAACCCCACACATACTATCTTTTATATTCTCTGTATTTTTTGGATTTTCAAAGGCTGCAAGGCTTACACGGTTGTTCACAGATAGAACTCTCTTGCTCTGTGCCAAACTCCTACTGGACAGGACAACTGCATTACCGACTCTGAATGAGTGAAGTGATTGAAAAAGATCCTAAAAAAAAAAAAAGCTATCTGATGCTTCTAGCCTATTAATGCTTTCTCTTTCAGGTGCAGATCAGGGGTTATTAAACACCTTTTTCAGCAGCTGGGCAACAACAGACATGAGCAAACATCTACCATTTATTTATAATTTGAGCAGCACTTCTGTATATTCCTACCTTCCAGCATTTAAAGCGTAAGTTCAAAATTCTAAGACAACTTTCAGACTTTATAAACTAATTTCTTGTAACAGAATGAACAGGCACAATGTGAACTTACACAGTTTTTCTAAAGGGAGATCATTATTGTCACTAAAATAAGGTATAATTGTTTCTTCTCTTTAAAAAAAAAAAAGAATTAATCCTAGTTAAATTAATCATCTCATGATTCATGTACAGGGAAAGAAAGCTGAATCTGTAGCTTAAGCCACTCATCCCTGGTGGTAACAGTGAAGTTGATTTAGAGTAAGCGCACTTGACAGGTGACTTGCAAAAGGAAGAACGACTACTCCATTACGGGATACTGTCCATTACATCTCTAACCAAAGGCAGTAGTTCTTCAATCAGCTTGAGCTGAACTTCAGCATGTCCCTGGTGGTACTGTTCCTACCTAGGTAACTTGCTCTCTCCTCACTCAAATTACTTGGGGTATTTAGCAACCAGTAGTTACAGTTCATCTAACCAACCTGTACCATTCAAATAAACATGGTGAACAAAGACTTGTATAAAGCTGTAATTCTCTCCCAACAGTCTTTCTAGATCTCAGACAGTTCCTTAAGTAATAGCAAGATGGAACAAAGACTACAGCCAGCCACCATACTGTTGCATGCTTCCTGTGTATGGAAAACAACCGTATCCTCCCTAGCTGGCAGTATTAGACTTGCCATGTGAGTAAACTGTATGTCAGTGGCAGGGTCAAAGTGTTACAGTAAACACGGGAGGAAGCAGGGGAAGCCAAAATGCTGCACAAAACGTCTTATTCATTAAGAGTTGCAAAAGTTGGGGGGGAGGGAGGGTACCAATTGCACAAAACCAATCTGATCTCCAAATGACATCAGGTTACTAGTGTCTAAAGCAGCAGCTAGCATAAGCAGGACTGCTGCTGGCTCAAGCTCAAGCTATGTCTTGTGATCAGAATACCATTTGAAATCCTGTCATGCTAAAAGTGGAACACTTATTTAAAGAAATATATGCAAGCCTAAGAATGACTAAGTAGTTGGAGAGCATTTGATAAGCTAACGCCGATTGTAAAGTGTGTTCTCTTTCCATGGCTGGCTGCTTGTTAGTCACATGACCTTAAATTTATACATGACCTTGTTGCCACAAAAGACTAATTGGATCTGGGGGCTCCTGACAAAAATTCCATTTAACTGATAGAATCAATTGCCTGACTGAATTCAGCAGATGTTCAAAAGTAGAATGCTGGAAGTGCAGCCCTTTTAAGTAGATGTCCTGCTCAATAGGTGGAACAATTTCCCTTGGTTAGATCAGCAGCTACACTCCTGATAATCAGCAGTTGGAATAAAGTGAAATTTAAACCTACTGACATCAATAGCTAAGTTTTTTGCAGCTTTGTACAGCGAGACTAGATTTCACAGCAGTCCCAGTAATCCTTTTTCCAAAGGAAAATGCCAATTCATGACAAATGCTCTCTAACTTCAAAACATTGATGAAGGACTTTTCTGGGAGATGGGGAAAGACAGATTAGTTGCTGAGGCCAGTGTGGACATAAAGCTTCCTAACAGTTGAGCTTAAAAGTCAAAAGAAAATACTGCAGATCTGAAAGTATCTAGAAAGCAGATACTGAAAACATCGTAGAAGCTTGGCATCCATCAACTGTTGTACAGGTCTTAAGTGGACAGAATACTAAGAATATACTGCTCCCGTTTGCAGCAAGTGTAACATAATGCTTAGGCATTCTCTAGCTTAAATAGCCTTGATTTTTAAACAAGGACAAGTTTCCTCAGAACAGCAGCAGCCTAAGATGAAGAAAACTCAAGCTGTTAAATAGTGCTGTGACAGTTAATAAAACTAAAGTTTTATTTTTAATGTCCTCTTGACATTATGGAGTTGAAATTTAAAGCCCAGGAACTGACTCTTGAAGACAGATTATTTATTTATTTTCCAATAGTTGACCTTGTTTCATGCATGTATAGGTTTTTATTCTGCAGTAAGATCGGCGGTGTTCAAAATGCTGAATGTTAACACTGAAATGCAGTCAAGGATCTTACAATAATACAAAAAATCCCCACCCAAGTGCTTATTGCCTTGTTTTGACTGTTATCAAGTTTTTGAAACACACCTGCATAGTCTACATATGTAAAACTCCTTAAACATCTGAGTCGTGGTGAAAATGACCAGGGTGTGCTTAACAAAATGCCAGACAAACTAGTTTGGCATTATTATCCATTTTAATCATATTATGTTGAGAAGAAATACTAATATATGATGCAGACTGAACTAGGTGAGACAGGTATTGCTTGTTTACAAAACTGACTCAAGCTGAACTCTAGTTCTGGAACCACAGAAGAATGGAATGAATACTGTCTCTTTTAGTGTTCTTTACTTGAAAAGGGTGCATCTCATCTACGCTCTTAGTGCAAAAGAACATACTTTTGCATATGGTAACATCGGGGACAAAGCTAGAAGCCCATATTGAAAATGGAGTTAAAATAGCTTTAAAAAGAAACATATGAAAAAAACCCAATGCCATTACCAGCAGAAAACCCACCCATGGCTAAACTAAGGTTATTTAGAAAATAAGGGTTGGTTGTCTAGCAAGACCCTGCTGTGCCAAGATCAGAAGTCCTCTGAAATGCCTAGGTTATACAAAGCTATTATTTTGCAGGGATGCAGCCTTCCTGCAGCAAAGCCTTCCAACAATCCCTTTCTGTAGGGCTATAAACTGAAAGGGTAACTCTAACGCTGACCCTTCTCTCCATAATGCTTGTATGCCTAACTATCTGGATCACTGACTTTGGAGCAGAATCTTTTTCACTTAAAACCAGTTCCGATTGCAATGGCTGCTTGAGGCTGCTCTCTCCTGAGCTATGGACATCACTCTACCTAAAGACTTGAGTCGGCTGTAAGTACTTAAATAGCCCAGACCATTAGGTTTTGGCTGTATTCTGACTAGTGTAATGTAGAATTCCTTTGCACTTTTTCTGTTGTATCGTGATGCTTTCAGTCCCAGTAGGCATTGGCAGTTTGATCATTTAGTGGTTAGCCTCCTAAATATATTCATATTTCTGTTTTCTGGACACCTACAGAAACTGCAGGTTAAAAAAAATTATGTCTGCCAGTCAAAACTCTCGATTTCTAGACACCTATACAAATAGCAGGTTCTAACTTTTTCTGTCCAACAGGTTTGGTGCAAATACTAAAGTGGTGCATTTCCTGGGAAGCACAAAGCCATGGAATTACACATATGACTCCAGAACAAAAAGCATAAAAGGCAACATGGACGACCCTAAAATAGTTCACCCAGAATTCCTCAATATGTGGTGGGACACCTATATAGCTAATGTTTTACCATTACTAGAACAGCATGGAATTGTTCAAGAAATTGCTACAGGTGTAAACATGGTACGTGCTTTAATATTCTCATAGAAACTACCCGAGTATGGATGATAGGTTCTCTACCGTTCCACTGATTTCTCTTTCCTCTGTCCAACTCAAAGCATGGGTGTGGTTTCGTTTGTGGGATGCGGGCTTTTTGGTTTTGTTCTCTTTAACCTTGGAGTAAATAATACTGTGGCAGAGAAGCACGCTATAGTGGTCTTGAGTGCAGCTGTCTGCTTGCCTAACACAAACTATGCAAGTAGCTAATGGTGCACCAGAAATTACACTGTAGTAGCTTCTTTAACATACACAGAGAAGGGCCGTAACTTAGTGCATTGCAGCTGATAAGGTTCTTGAGCAGAAGAACGGCAGTTCAGCATGCAGTATGATCTTGTGTGGTGAAACAAACCTAGGTAAGCCTAGGGTAACCAGAGAATACTTAACGTAGACTGGCAGTGATGAATCCCAGTACTTATCAGAGCCAAAGTAATGATTCTAACTCTAGTTCTCACTCTCAGAGTTCAATAGCTTGCATCTGACTGCAGACTTTAGTCTTAGTGCATTGGCCAGTTTAAGTTCTCAACCTTTCTAAGACCAAAGTTACTGATCTCTTAAGACATGCTTTTTCTTGATAATCTTACATCTCTCTAACAAACTATTTGCAGCTATCGGGCTTGGCCTATACTCTGGCTTTCTCTTGTGGCTTCTGTAGAGAGGTATGAAGAACTTAAACTTTTCTGTGGTGTGTTTTTGTTGTATGTGGATTTTTTTTTTTCTTCCCTGCTAACTTCTGTAACTCTGCTTTGTTATTTTGCTAGGAAAACTGCACAATCCCTGCCCATTGGCAATGCTTGCTGCTGCGCATGAGAACATCTACTTCGTTGTCCCATTCTATGCCTTGTTGCTCACTTTAGCTATGCAAAGTATTTCTGTATTTTTTACTCTGCCTTTCCTTTTAGGCAGAGGTTACAGAGGCAGTGTCCCACATATCACTATCAGCACCATCACCGGTATTACCGACTGTATCTTCAGAAGAACGCAAGGAACGGTGGGAACAGGGCCAAGCTGACTATATGGGAGTGGATTCCTTTGACAACATCAAGAAGAAACTTGATACCTACCTTCAGTAGAAATGCCTGCCTCAATCAATGGTGATGCAAGGACTTGTTCCAGAACTAACAGCTAGAAAGGTGTAGATGGTGGTCAGTTACACTCGCTAGTAGCTTGATGAAAAACTTCTTGGCTGAAGGCCTCTGCAGTGCTACAGATGAAGACTGAGCAAAAGCTAGGAAGCAGACTTCCTTGGGCCACCTATAACTGCCCAATTTCCAATTCTCCCTACTAGATAAACCCAGGTATTTTCAGCTTAAATTTTCTTCTGTTGTGATCAATTGGCTCAACATATTCCTTGAAACTGGGTTTGTTACCTCACCTCATTAAGGTGGTTAGCATTGATTCCTTTGCTTGCTGTTTTAGATGTAAAATCTTACTCATGGGATTGCTCATACACTAGAGTGGTAGCCATTCTGCTTTACCAAAAATGTTTTAATGACACTGGGATACACAGAGATTATAACACCAATAGCACTGCTTTGCTCTTCCAGTCACAATTGCACTGAAGTTTTGACCAGGTTCTTACGCACAGTGCCTACAGCATGGCAGAATGCATTTTTCAGTTCTATACACTATGGGACTAGTAAACTTGAGTTTTATCTGTTACTTGCAATGTTGCACTTGATACAAAAATAAAAAGTTGTCATGCATTTCTGGCTTCCCTAAACTCTTGAGCAATTAAAAAAGGGAGCTCTGAAGCAGTCCAACTGAAATATTCAACAGGTATAACCCTTGAGCTTTGCTAATGCTACTCCAGCTATCATTAGCAAATGTCCAGCTTTTAGCTCTGTCATTATTTACAGAGTATACAGTCATTTGGGAGGGAGCTGTTTAGGACCAATCCCCTTACTAGTGCGCCCTAAGTCTAGGACAGGGCAAGGGAGGAAGTACCTGCTGAAGCTAATGCTATAAGCGACACAGAGCTTGGGAAGAGGCAGTATTTCTTTCAGTGACTAAAGAAACATCATCCCTACCATAAGCCCTGTACGCTGTGAACTTTTTAAACACAATGATGATGCCATTTTGGCAACGAAAGACTAAGTAGCTGCTTGAGTAATTGTACCTACCCCTAGTTAGCAAAACTACTCTTTCCAAGTGTGCAGAGAGTAGAAGAAAGTGCTTTTTTGCCGCACCCGGGCTACACATTGTATTCTCAGACACATGGAAAAGCAATAAAAATACCACAGTAACAAAAGCATGCTGAAGACAGAGATTAGCTGTTGTCTGTATTAAGTTTCAGCTCCATACTTTAGCCAAGTCTAAACAGAACTGAATTACTTGGTGTTCTATCTTTAACAGCTATACTCTGTACTCATCCAGAAACACTAAGAAAGTATTTCATTATTTCCTGATAAAGGAGGATTTTGGCAGGAAGCTAGTGAGTGCTAAACTTTTAGCCTAGAGATAAAATAAACAAACAACAAGCTCTCACCGTTTGCTGGTAAAGCAGAAGATGTAATCTGGGTATGAGAGTTTGTTCTAACTTGTTTTCACTACTTAATTGCTCTAAGATTCCTTGATCACCATTTAGCAAAAATGCAAAAGATGAGGTCCAAACCAAAGTAGCTTGTAGCCATTTAAAAGTATGTAGCATCTGAACTCCCAGTTGTAACTAACCCTCTCCTGTGTGGGTTTTTCTTTTGCTGTGTTGTGTTTTTTTTAACAGATAAATTTGAAGTTGTGTGAAAGCAGGAGGCATTACTGGTTTCAAGCTGTAGTGACAAAAGCATACTTTATCCAACAAGTACAAATACTGGAGTTCTGCATGCTTACAAAATACGCTATGGAAAATGGTAAAATACTCTTTTGAAGACAGCTAAACAGTCTTACTTTTGCTCCCCTTGTCTGTATTTGTACTACAGAATAGGTACGTTACTTCTTTTTAAGCCTAGTTGGAAAGAACTGAAAGTGTAAAAGCATGAGACTATACCAACCTGAAAATTTGGTTTAGCATGTAAGTTTTGTTACATTAATACAAGAAGATAAGGAGAGATGCTGAATAAGATGAAAACCTGCATGTTTTGGGTTAACAAATATGTTTCGTAAAGAAAGAGAACCTATAAAACTATTCTGTCCTAGCCTCTGTGACTTGTACTATGGTCAAGTGTTACCCCACAGCCTCAGGAAAGCGAAAGGTATGACATCGATACCAAACTCTATGCAGCTTATTTTCAATAAAGTGACCTTTATGTCATTATCTGCCACTATTTTCTTCATAACTACTCTAGGCTGCACTTGCAGAAAGAGAGATCCCTTTTTATTCCTTGTAATAATTGATCACTTGATACATCAATTTTCTGCTCTAAACTGCAGTTACTCAAAGCAGTAACTGAATTAAAGCACTATACTCCAAACATCTGAGAGAGTCATAGCCCTACTTAAATTGCAACTCAAGGACTGGAACTCCATTTGCCTTTAAAAAATGTAGAAGCTAATGTGTTCCTTAGCTGGTGACAACTTAGAGCAACTCTTAAAAGTTTAGAAGCATTTGTTTTCATTTACAACTTTATGTAGGGGTAAAAAAACCCCAGAACAATAGATTACTAATTCAGTCTTTGGAATTAAAAAAATGTTAAGTTTGTCATTCCAAAGCTCATTTCTAGAACGTGCCCAGAACATACTGTCAGAACTCCAAGAAAGAGAACACCACTAGCCAAAGACTGCTTACAGATCACAAAAAGCAAAAAGAAACCCCAAACAGCTAGAACACCATGTTTTTTAACTACCCATGTAACTGAACAGCTTCATAAAATCAGACCAGACTTTTCTGCCCTCAGCTTTGACTTTCAGCTGTTCTCTTGGATACATTAATGGCTTTCTTGGGAGAGACCTTAACTAGCCCTACAGCTTAGTACTAATTCCAGTCAAGTTTTTGTTTGACTTTGGGACATGGAAACCGTCATCTAGTAGAGGAAACTAGCAATGATACTAGCTTTTCATAATCATAACTCAGCCACTCTACAAACTGTCAGCATATTTTAGCACAAGTAATGATGCAGCCTGACTAGCCCTTGAAATGAAGGGGTCTCTTCCTCACAGAATTTTAACTGGGAAAATGGAAAGAATGACAGAAAGTCAGCTCTCTCATGCATAATCAGGAATTGTTTCTCCAGCTTATCTCAGAATCTGAACCACAAAAACCCAAAGAAAGTTTTAACTTCCATAAACTCTGTGGAAATAAAAAACCAATCAGGTATAGCTCTGTTTTCTTATTCTTTTGTCAACCTTCCACTGACAACCAGTTACTGAGGTTCACGCTGTCTTCAGTCATTCATGTTTTTTTAATTCTTTCTCTAACAGACTTAACACATGCTTTTCTCCATAACTAAGACGCTGGCTACCCAAAAACTGCATCAGCTTTTTAGGTTACCTATTTTGAATTCCCTTCTCACTCCTTCCACTGGCTCACTTTCTCCAAATATCAAATATCTTCCATTTATTTCTCAGTCCTTTTCAATTTCCCATGTTTGCAATTCATCTTATAATCAGCTGGCTGGTATTCTAAAACATAAGAAAAGGTGAGAGGCATTACGAGCAAATCCGATTCCATTTCTCTGGTGCCAAATGCACTTCCTGAATCTAAACAGGCCCTACACATAGCAATCTCTGCCTCCAGTTCCGAGTGTAACAGGGAAAGCAGCGTAGTGTTAAGAAAACACGTAACAGAAGACCAGGATCAAGAGGAAAGAGAGAGAAGGAACAGACAAGAACATTCATTCAGCTGAGATTCTTCAGTACTATTTATTACTTTGCAGTACATGAACGTGAGTAGTTCACCAAACTCGTCCTCTATAAGGATGCAAGACGCCTCCAGATCAGCATTCCATTGAGATATATGTATGGGATTGGAAAAGCACTTGGCAGTGCCACAAGACTGTTAGAAAGCTGGCAGCTATTAAAATAATTTGTTTTAATTTATTTTGCAAGGGATAACTGATTCACTGACGAGTTGGTCACACTCTGCTTTGCAGATAGCACAGTCACGTTGTTCAAAGTGTGTGCAGAGATAATTAGAAAGCATGTTATCAATGCAAGCCTATGATTTTAGCATTTTATCCAAATCACAAAACCTTTACTTATACAAAAGTCAGAAGAATTCTGTTTAAGGGAAGGAAAATATTAAAAGAAAGTGTTTTACAAATTTAAATACCTCATTTTTACTATCTCCTGGGAAATAATCAACAGACCTCCCTGCTGCACCTACGTACTATTCAGAAATAGTAAAAAAAAATATTTTTAACATAGTCTGCAAAAGTGAGAATTCCTTATGAAGCGATCACTGACCACCTATTCTGAAACAATGTAGATGATCTCTTTAGTTATCAGGAAACACTGAGATTGAAACGTGAAGCTAATTACTTTTTTAAGGGTTTTGTCTGAAGGAAAACACATAATTGACCTTGTGTTACCTTTTCACCTCTAAAAGACATTAAATTCTTCCAAGTTAGAACGCGTGACTATGCATTTCTGTTTTGAGGGATTTTTAATGTTGTCTTCAGCGTTGAACATAATAAGCAACATTTCAGAGAAATGAACACTGGAAAGATTTCAGGAGTACAAACCACATTTGAGCATTTCCAAATCAACATTTAGGAGCAAATTAGTTTTTATAATTTTTTTGACCATAAAGACAGCAAAACTAAAAGTTAGCATGAGACATGTAACTTGAAGAGCAATATTAACTAAAATATTAAATACATTATTTACTCAAAATACCACAGTTTGAAGCTATAAATCAATTAGAGCCTTTATTTCATTAATTTTGGTTTGTTTTACTTCACTTGCTGAAGGCTTTTTGGTAGCAAAGGCTCCTGCTGCAAGTTCCCTCTTCTTGTTTTGAATTTTCAGCATATTTTCTTCCACTGAATCCTTCACAATGAACTGGGGAAAAAAGAAAGCCCCACTGAAATCAAGGGATTATTTTTTTTTTTTAATTAAAAGTTTAGGATGAGAAATTAAGCTACTTTGGAAAAAAAAGGTAAAAAGATGGAGTACCCTAAAGCACCGTTACATTATTTCATTATTACTTTGGAAATAAAACAAGAGCACAGGGTTATAAAGCACTGGGGGAAAATACTTGGCATCTTAATTTTGTCGTTTTTTAATTTTAAACACTTACTGGAACAATACCTATCTCTTCTTTGCTACTTATATTAGAAGACAGCCTGTCTTCAATTCCCTAAGTAATACTTCTGTGAATGAGACAGACCAGCTGCTCTTCCGCAGCTAAACAAGCTGTTATGACAAAAGCAAAAGTGGTCTACATACTTTAAAGAATATAAATTGTAATACCCAGGCTATGCAATAGCAATACTACCCCATCTCAGTCACTCCAAATAGGTCAACAGGGACGTTTAATGTCTAAAATTATTATTTCATGGGAAATTACATTTAATAAAATCTTACAATTGAAAGCCCACACTTCAAAAAAATCACACCAGAATTTAAGTTTACTGGTGAGACATACGTTGTCACGATTTTTTTTTAAATATAGTAAAGCTTTTTGGAAAATAATATATTTATTCCTAACCAGAAAACAGTTCAAGGAGATCATCTCTCAACTCACCTTTGTAATAACAACATTATGCTTCTGACCCAGCCTGTGACACCTGTCAAAACACTGGTCTTCCGCAGCAGGATTCCAAGCCTGTCAGTAGCAGCAAGGAACAAGTTAACCTCCCTTCAAAATACATAGTGAGATGCACATGGAATCACAAAGAAGTTGTATCGGGTCTTGAGCAAATACTGCTTGTTGTTTAATTACTCCCAACCTAATGTCTCACTCCTTAAGTATCATGCTGTAAAGAAAGCTTTGACAACTTCTGGTTATTTATTCATAACAAGCAGGAACATCAGGTAAATTGGGTCAAACTAAAGGGCAAGAAGGAAATACAAAGGCCGTGAAAGCAGGGACAGGTAACCTGGGAAGAGTAGAGGGATGCTGCCTGGTTGTGTAGGGATGGGGTCAGGAAGGCCAAGGCACAGCTGGAGCTGAACTTGGCAAGGGACAGGCAGAATAACGAGAAGGGCTTCCACAGGTATGTCAGCCAGAAAAAGGTCAAAGAACGCAAACGCCCCTGATGAGAAAGACTGGCAAACTGGTAACGACAGACGAGAAGGCGGAGACACACAACTTTTTTGCCTCGGTCTTCACTGGCAACGTCTCTCCTCACACCTCTTGAGTGGATGGACCACAAGGCAGGGACTGGGGGAGCAAAGTCCCTCCCGCTGTGAGAGAAGATCAGGTTCGTGATGACCTGAGGAACCCGAACATACAGAAATCTAGAGGACCTGATCAGATGCATCCCAGAGTCCCAAGGGAACTGGGTGATGTAGTTGCAAAGCCACTCCCCACGGTATTTAAAAAGCCACGGCAGCCAGGTGAAGTCCCCGGTGACTGGACAAAGGGAAACACTGCACCCATGTTTCAAAAGGGTAGGAAGCAGGACCCAGGCAACTACTGACCTGTCTCCGTGCCTGGGAAGATCACGGAACAGATCTTTCCAGAAGCTATGCTAAGGCACATGGAGGACAGGGAGGCGATTCCAGCCAGCCAGCGTGGCTTCACCAAGGGCAAGTCCTGCCTGACCAACCTAGCGGCCTTCTATGATGGAGTTACTACGTCAGTGAAAGGGGAAGAGGTATAGATGCCATCTATCTGGACCTCTCTAAGGCCTTTGACACGGTCCCTCACAACATCCTTCTCTCTAAATTGGAGCAATATGGATTTGATGGGTGGAATGTTCAGTGGATGAGGAACTGGCTGGATGGTTGCACCCAAAGGTCAACACCTCAATGTCCAGACTGAGATCAGTGACCTTAGAGCAGCCTTCCAGTACCTAAAGGGGGGCTACAAAAAAGCTGGAGAGGGACTTTTTACAAGGGCCTGTAGTGATATGACAAGGGGTAATGGTTTTACAATGGAAGAGGGGAGATTTAGGTGAGATATGAGGGAGAAATTGCTGGCTGTGAGGGTGGTGAGCCCCTGGCCGGGGTTGCCCAGAGCAGCTGTGGCTGCCCCATCCCTGGAGGTTCAAGGCCAGGTTGGTCAGGGCTGGGAGCAGCCTGGTGTGGTGGGAGGTGTCCCTGCCCAGGGCAGGGGGGTTGGAGCTAGGTCATCTTTAATGTCCCTTCCAACCCAAACCCTTCTGTGATTCTATGATCTATCTGTCACTGCAAGATGAACATTCCTGGCAAGCTATGTATGGTAAACCATTCTAATGCTAATCTGACTGTACAAACAAGATGATGTCTTGAGAAAGATGTAGCCCAAACATGCACAAGCATGTTCCATTCTATCTTTGCTGTAGTCAAAGAGGACCGGTGTACTACTGTCACACTTCTTCGCTCATCAGTCCAGCAAATGAAAATGAAATGCAATACCTCTATGCCTTTCTGCAATATCTCACACAAAGGTTACTATATTTTACATGCGATAATACAGAGAAACTTGAGCCTCAAAAAAAAAAAAACCCCCGAAAACATACTTGCGATACGCTCAACATTAGAGGTTTGTATTTCTTCCTAGAGGTGAGAATTCAGCAGATGTGATTTTTTTTTTATACAAACAAACGATTTAAAAAAAAAGGTAAGAAAGTAGTCTATGGTTGGATAGATGTTCCTCCCTTGCACTGTGGTGTAACACCTCTCGGAGAAAGAATGCAGACCTCTAAGCTACAGTTCTACAACGAAGCCACAGGATTTGAGTACAAAAACTGGTTACTCCACTGGCTCCAGCGGTATTTCGGCTTCTTAAATCCTATTATTGCTGCTAATTCACTTCAAGGAATGCTAATGCATGACTGAATCTCATTTGCTGCTGAACATTCAAAAGTGAGATCATAAAGGGCCATGTCGCCCCATTGCCCCTTCACCCAATACAAGCAGTCAACCACTGCCATGGGGGATGGCTACCAGCAGCAGCAGAAGTCATTCAACGGTGTATAAAGGGTGCAATTATATTTGGCTCTGGTTTGTGAGGCATAACTATATACTGTACATGACTCAGTGATAACAATGCTTTGCTTATTTTCTGAAAATTTCTGAAAAACTGCTTGCCGCAGGATGATGTATGCATATACTTTATTAATTATCTTCACAGAAAATGGGAATTCTCTTGGACTTTTCAGAACCTCCTATTCAGAAAATTGGTTTTTTAAAAAGGGACTATCCAATGCAACACATACAGAAACAATACTTGTGAAAATGTATTGCAGTTGATGAAAAACCTTTTTCAAGGCAACTTCCCCATACTAATATTTAATTTCTTTAGTTTATTAAGTAAATAGCTTTTGTCTTCATGCTGTTATCACTAACCTGATGTCAAAGATAGTACTTTTGCTTTACTATTGGTGTTACCAGATGCCCAAGTCCAAAGCTACACTACTATTTTAATTTACTGTAGTTTTGTTTTCAAGTGCACAAATTGCAGAATTTGTCTCAGTTTCCAACTGCCAAAAAACTAGGACACCAGAGCAGAGAAGTAGTGGCGAAGGGAAGACGTGAACAGAAAAACTACTTTGTACAATGACACAACAAGACATGAACCAGTTCTGTTAGGAATACCACTTTGCCAGCAATAAATGTAATTTACGTTTTTATTCCTTACAAATAATTTTGCATTCCTGAATGCGTTAATGAAAGGAAAAAACTTCCTAAATTTATATATCACCATCTTTCTCAACCTCCTATAACCCCAAAAAGTACCCTCAGACTAATGTCTCTATTTATAAATAAATTCACAAAAAATAATAGAAGAGACTAGAGCAGAGAAGCACTGCATTATAACTCAGAAAAAAACCTATACTGTTACTGAAATTCCACTTTATGGCTTTTGAAGTTATAAAATGGAACAAACAGAAAACCACATTCAAAAGTATCAGAAAGAGAAAGAAATAAAGAAGGAACAGATATCAAATGGTAAACACCACTTCGTTATCAGTGCTACTAGCATACTTTCCATTCCCAGTAAATAAATGGATAGCACAAAAATACTGTGTTAAAACAAAAACATGCCTGGGACACAAATGAAGAAAAGCCCTGTTTGCCCTTTAACAGATACTCGTCAGCGTTGATTATTCTCAGAAAGGCTTTCCTTCCACCTCTTAGGAAAACACCAAAAAGGAGCTTCACCTAGATTAAGCCAGATTTATGAACCACCCATTACTCACAGGATCCATTAAAAACACCCTGGAAGCTGCTGTCAGATTTAATCCAACTCCACCTGCTTTCAGAGACAAAAGCATTATAGTTGGGGATCCTGCTTGGCTGCTTTGGAAGCACTGAATTGCTTCTACTCTTTTCTTCTGTGCCATTGACCCATCCAAACGAGTAAAGGCAAACCCTGATTCTCTGAAGAGAAAGTAAAAATGTTCAATTTAACAATCCATTTTTTGTGACAAGAGGAAATAAATACCTTAAAATCCTGACCTCTACTCTGAAAAGCATATTTAAAATTCTGCATTTAACAGGTGAAAACTGAAAGTAATGAGATTCACGGCTTCATTCCACTAAACAAAGTATTTAAGTAATCTGTTTCTCTTCTGAAGTTCTAAAAATCAAAAGGATACTATATTCTTTGAGAGATCTTTCTAAAACACCATAAAAGCATGTGTTTATTAAAAGTGACAGTAGCTGTACTTACTTCAAGGGATTTTCTATCAGTGACAGGAAAGTTGTGAACTGTGAAACAACCAGACATTTAGCAGTTGGATGATCCCTCCGTAGTTCTATCAAAGCATGCATGAGAGCATTTATCTGAAATCAAACCAAGACTTATGCAGCTTATTCTCACTTGGTTACACTCCACTCCTACAGGTGCTTTGATAAAGTTCACATCAATTGAGAAATCACTGTACAGAAATACTTTTTAAACAAACTAATCTTAAAATTCTGTGGGTAGGGTTTCTTTTAGTTTCCAAAGGCAACAAAGGGTTTGAGCACTTTTAATAGTCACAAACTGGGGAAGAGGATTCACAAACCTGTTTTCCAGACATACCTCCCACTGCCAGGAGTCAACAATTCCCCTACCTCTAGGGCATATGGAAAAAAGGAACGGCTACCATAACTCTGAAAAGTAAGGCTTAAGCAAGAGACAGCCACAAGGCAATGCTCTACTGTAGCCACACTCAAGAACAGGGAAAAGCTTCTCCTGGGAATATTCAGGCAAATAAGCTCAGCCAGACCCTTGGCTAGGTACGACAGAAGATAAGGAGGCACCGGAAGCGCTCTTAGGACCAACATGAGAACAAAAGGAGCAAGAAATTGGGTCTGAGGCAGAAAAACATCACCAGTTTTCTCATTTAAAGTTTAGCTATGATGAGGTAAAGAACCACTAACTAGAGACTAGAGTAAGTGCACCAGGTAAAAAGATAAAAAAAATTATTAAAAAAAAAATTATTCTAGAGCATGATATCCTAAATTAGTTCTTAGGTCTCCACAGATTTTTAGGGAATAAATTTAAAACCAACTTTTGAAAGAAGAACGATTTCATTACAAATTAAAATTAGAAATTTCTTGTTTTAGAAAAGCAATCTCAAAACAAAAAGGTCAAAGTACAGGAAGGAAGATTTAATTTCTGGCAGTGAGTGCACAGTGAAGGTGAGGCAAAAAACGATGCGTCAGACCTTCACAAACAGGTCAAAGTAAAATCAAAGTATCTCACCAGCTTATCTGACAAGTGTTATGTTACATTGAACATATGATGCCCATTTAGTTTTCCTCTGTAGAAAATATATATTCTATAGACAGGTTTTAAGAAAGAAGGATTTATTTAGATTTTTAGTTTCTGAAAGTAAATTAAGAGCTGAATAGTTTCAGTGGTTAAAGAACTAATCTGTCTTCAGAAATAGAAACAAAAGGCAAAGCAACAGCTCTTTTATGGAAACTTTTATTTAATTAATACACATCTATGTACTGCACAATGACCAGCATCAAATTACAACTGGTGCTCCTTTTGTCTTGTTTCCCTGCTGGAAATTTTTTTTGTGATGAGATTTTATTATGTGGGCTAGACATGCTGTGCAGGCTTTTAAATAATAATTTAAAAGTATGTTATGCATATGTAAAGTATGTTCAGTGTATTTACAGAGAAATTTTAGACAGTGCTCTACAAAATCATAATGAAAGCCAAGTAAAACACAATGGAATGTACCTTTGAACTGGATACCCACTCCTGATCAGACTTCTTTCCATTACTGGAGTCTGTTTCCTCTTCTAGGGGACATTCCACCAAGTGCTCTACTCGAAGCTCATTCCTACAGAGAGGGCATTTGGCATTTGGCTACAAAAAAGCCCAAGTAACATTAGAAGAAACATATTAGACCACATTATTTATAGTGACTACTAAAGATCACCTTTACAAAGCACCTTTTATGGAATTATTATATAACTGTTCATACAAAAAATCCTCAAGGAGTACATGCATTCTTGTAACACACTGCTTTGTCATTTCTGACATAACAATCAAAATGTTTTATTTGTGAGAACATAAGGTAACATAAACACTACATGTTTTAAAAACACTCAGCCTTCCTTAAAAGTGGTCTTCTTTCTGAGCATATTTATACTTGAAATAAGCAGCTCAAGATTTAAAAGCAAGCAAATACTTTTGCTAGTTGGGGAGAAGACTATTTAAAATATCAGAAAAATAAACCATCTTTCAAAGACAAGATCTTTCTTAGTTACAAAGAATGACCTTTTACCCTTTTCCTTCAAAGCCTGCACAGAAATAATAGCAGCCTGATGAAATACGCTTTGTCAGGGCCAGACACGGGGTATCTTCTCTTCCCCAACAGACATGAGAAATGAGACATAATTAAACACCAAAAGCTTTTTTCTCTGAAGCATACTCTGGATAAGGCAAACTTTAGAATTTATACAATAGGACTACTTCCATAGGACTACTCAAAAAATTTAACAAGACTGTGCGCACACATTTGTGCATACAAATACACAACTTTGTGAGGCAAAAATGACAGACAAGAAAAACATTTGGCTAGCAGAGCAGCCCTTTAAAATTAGCTAACTCGGTTTATATAGCAATATGGCTACAAAACCAAGGCACCTTTAGGCAGCCTGAAAGCAGATCTCACAAAGCAGATGAACATCGGGGTCTGCTAATCTGCAGTGAACCTCCAGCCGCTTTAAGAGGCTGGCAGTCATAGTCTGCATACATGAATTTACTGCAGATATCCTTTCAAGAGACAGGATTTTAACACAAATGTCTGAAATAACAGCCTCCAAAAAAGGTAGTTACAAATTGTCAAACCAGGACAGAAATGAACCACTCCTGATTTGGCAGCAATACAAAAATCCTCCAATGATGAGGAAAAATAAATGAAGTCTAATAAATCTGAAAAAGTTCTATGGGGGGGAAAAAAAAAAGTCCTGACAGTGCTCATAAAGCCCTTCCCCCGCCCCCCCAGGCTCACATCTTTCTGCATTCCTCCCATTTAGTACTGTAACTAAAAACAACAGAAAACCCAGAACACAGCTGAACAATGCCAGCACAGACAGGGAAGACTTGCAGTGAATGCATATGAAGTGACAAAGTGCCTCGCAATCAACAACTAGGAGACAAAAAGCACCTAGCTCCAGCCCCACCTGCCCTGGGCAGGGACTCCTCCCACCAGACCAGGTTGCTCCAAGCCCTGCCCAACCTGGCCTTGAACCTCCAGGGATGGGGCAGCCTGGGCCAGTGCCTCACTACCCTCAGAGTGGAACACTGCTTCCTAATATCTCATCTAAATCTGCCCTCTTTCAATTTAAAACCGTTCCCCCTCATCCTATGGCTCCACACCCTGATCCAGAGTCCCTCCCCAGCTTTCCGGGAGCTCCTTGAGGGACTGGCAGGGGCTCTAAGGTCTCGCCAGAGCCTTCTCTTCTCCAAGCTAAACAACCCCAAATCTCCCAGCCTGTCCTCCTAGCAGAGGGGCTCCAACCCTTGGAGCACCTCCGTGGCCTCCTCTGGACCTGCTCCAACGGGTCCATGTCCTAACGTCCTGGTTTGAGGTAAAACAGAACCAATTTTCTTGTTCAGTAATTTTACTCTGCAGCTAAGCCTCTTCTAACTAACTGAACTCTCTGAAAATAACAGTGTCTCCACAACACGTTGGGAGCCCCAGAGCTGGAGGCAGCACTGCAGCAGGGGTCTCACCAGAGCAGAGATGCAGAATACCCTCCTCGCCCTGGTTGCCACGCTGCGATGCAGCCCAGGATTCAGTTGGTTATCAGCTAGACAACCCAGCTGACGACTATGCATACACTGCTCACAATTTATGATTTAAAAGAACAATAGCTAGATGGCCTTCTGGTGATACCACTTCATTGTTTTTGAATAGCTATTACAATTAACTGTAACCACAGAACAACCAACCTGTTCACTTCTGATGACTTCAAAAATACACTGCTTACAGAAAACATGCGCACAGCGTGTTATCACAGGAAGAGTCAGTGATTCCAAGCAAACTGCACATTCTTCATCTGAACCAGAACTCAGAACCAACTTCATTTTATTAACTAATGCTTCATGCAGTTCTTCAGGAGTTTTATTATCTGCAAATATAGAAAGATACCTAAAGCCAGAGACCACCATACAGGAAGCACTCTGAGCTGCCACACATCAACACAGTTCCATTCATGAAAATGCAATTAGGACAGTTTACACGCAAGGAGGATATAGCCTACAATGTATAAAACCACAAGATGCTAAGTACTACAGAAAATTCTGACCTACTACTTCAAAAGACATTAAGAGTAATCTTACTTGGGGAAAATGGTAGTTAGAATTCAAAGAACCTTGACTGCATGCTCAGTGGTAAGTACACGTGCAACACAACGCCGAATGGGAACAAGTGATTTTTATATGGCAGCTGTTCAAGAAGTAACAATACTATGGACATGACACTATTTATAGTTAAAATTGCCTTTTTTTTTTTTTTAGAAATTCAAATCACACTTACTGACTACTAATTAATTTCTAAATAGTTATTGAACAATTATCCAATCATTTCTCCATTCTGTATTTTTCAGGAAGATAAACGACAACCTTCTAAAAAAGGTTCTGACCATATCTCATTGGTCTTTCAATTCCCTGAAAAATCAGACCTATACCAACAGCATCTCAAAATAGGATTTTTCGAAACATGGAGAATTCTCAAATTTAAGTATTTCAAATGGACTATACTTTCTTCTGAAAGAAATGCATATAATTTTTAACACTATGCAGCCGTACAGTTCTGGCTTGTCAAAACATTTCACCCTCCTTTCAGTCCTCTGTGTTCACCCTCCTTTACAGCAGTAACAAAGTCAACAGTTTCCTATTCTGCTGAAGATGCAATGGTTCTGCTGACACGGCTACCAGTCTACAAGTCACTCCCCAAAGCTCCTCTACATCTTCTCTCCTGAGGCAAAGAAAAAAATTTGCTGTTGAAGCACTTCTGTAATTGAGTACAACAAATACCCTGCTTTTTACAAACATTCTGCATTTGGCTCTGCAGAGGTCCTCTTTGCTCATCTCTGTATGGACTGTCAAAGTTTATTAACTCCTGCTTCGAGCCTTCACAACTACTCATACGTCATTCCTTTCATTCATATCTGAGTACATGCTCAAGTAGCCACTTTGCAAACGTTACCGTACAACAACAACAAAGGTAACAAAGCTACAAATTCAATATACCAAGCTGAAAAGAGGAAGGCTGAAGCTAGAAAGCTTGGAAAACACACAAACATGTTTCTGTTCTTGAATACAAAGTGCAAGTCCTGTTTTCAGAAACACAGGAACCAAAACCATTCACTCACCAGCTGAAAAACCAGAGGAAGATGTATTTATACAAAGCTGAGGATGACAACAAAGCTGCCTCAATCTGAGCAGGACACCAAGGACGTCAGCATAGTGAGCTAGCACAGTTCCTTCACTGAAAAATCTGAGCAAGAGTTTTATCATTAGTGTGAAACGCTACAGCCTGAAATAAGATATCAAGCGATCAAGTCTAGCTGTTAGAATGATGTTCTGATTTTTCACTTTCTTGTTTCAATATATTTTCTCAAATCCTTTCTGAAACAAGGTACAAAATGCTACCAGTAGCATGTCCTACTAGAAGAAATGCTAGCATGTGGTGACAAAAATTTTAAGGCCGTTCTATCAGGTATCCCTGTTTCTCCCAAGACAGAACTTCTAATGCATAGTTCCGTGATAGTCTCTACTTCACTCTTCAGAACTGCAGATGCTATGCTAATGTGCAATCATTAGCTTACGACATACAAACTGACACGCGTGCCTACTAGAGCTAACAATCAAAACTTCCAGAACGTGAGTTTGTGATATCAAACTTCAATCTTCAGGATTAAGAAAGCCTTCTACTTACCTGCTAATTGCAGCTTTGCCCTCCTTCTTCACAGACTGATAGATTTGTCTCTCTTCCTCTGTAAGCGTAACATGCTGAATAAGAACTTTCCGTTCTGGTAACTCCAAAATGGGTTTTCCTTTAACTTTACTGGTTTTAGTTCTTCTAAGGGTAATACTCCTAATCAGAGACTGTAAACGCCTAAAAATACATATGTAGACAATATGTTATCCAGCTGGGGTGGGTTTGCTGTTTGGGGCTTTTTCTTCATTTTACTGCATAAATGCATGTCCTGTACAAAATCCAACCGCAATAGGACCATATAATTAATTAATCTGAACTATTAAATAATTTGAATAATTTAATATTTATTATTTCGAACTAAAAAATTGAAATAAAAACTGATGACACATGCATTTCAAATTTAAATGAGAAACACCGATTCATCACATTGCCCAAGCACTGCCAGTTATACTCATTCACAAACCCTTTGGGAACACTTTATACCCAAGTCCTCCGGGAGCTCCCATTGTGACTGGACGTTGAATTGTTCTGTGCCACCACTCTCGATCAGTAAAAGGTTTCAGTTTTAAGAAGGAAATAAGAGACCACAAATCCTTTACAGAATTCTGAATAGGAGTGCCTAAACAGAAAATAAACAAACAAAAAAATATTGTAAAACCTCAAATAAACTGAAAAAATACAAATGTTCAGTGCTTTCTCCAAACCATGTGTCACGGTCTCTCATAACTAAGTTGATGTGTCATTAAGGATAATGCATTATTTTTAAAATTAAAATATTACGAAACACTTAAACATGTAGGAGTGAGAAAACTGCAGCTTTCAGGCCCAAAAAGACTTGGATGTTAATCTTTCCATTTCAACTTCACCAGCGGTAGTTTATATCGTGATCTTTTAAAACTACATTTAAGGATCATATGCTTGCATGGTCCCTGGCAGTTTTTAGGATGACTATTACATATCAAAAAGCTACCAAGGTTCAGATAAGTACGTAAGAGGGTGAGTTTTTAACCAGAAATAACGTGCTAGGTCATAAATAGGTCTCTTTTTACTTGAACTTCTACCAAACCTGTGTATCAAAAGTTATTTTAAAAATTTGTGTGTACAAACTGAATAAAAGCAAGAACACCCCAATCAAACCACAAAAACAAGCAAACAAAATCAAAAACAACTAGAAGACAACTCATCTAAATCACTGCTCAAAGGCAAGTTTAAAAATATTCCAAATGAATCCGAGCAGACCGACATTAACCATCTCCCAGAAAAAGCCAAAGTGGAAACACCAAGTGGTGTTCTACTAAGATGATCTGCATTGTATTTGCTCTGCTGTCAAATATTTTACCTGTAAGTACCCATCTTCTGTGTCCCTCCAGATTCAAGGCAGCTTTAGTTTGCTGAGCGTTTGGATTTCGTATGGTGTGCCCCTCATCCAACACAATTCTCAGCCACTTGACTTTGTGTAAAGGGCTGTCACCTCTGATCTGAAACACAGTATGTTTTTAATCTTTGACGCAAATTAAAATACTTTTTTTTCCATTCTGGATGAAGCAGGCTATTGATATAACAATTCCACAATTAATAATGGATAGTATTTATTCACATCCTGTTTATTTATCAGCACAGAAGAGCAAAACTAAGTATGAGGCATTCCTTCTTTTAGATTTAATGATTCTTGGTTTACCAGTCTTCTCATACTTCAATATAAGGACTGAGCTATAGCAAAAATAAGCTAAGCCTGAAAAGAAGAAAGGCTTCAAAGACACAGACATATGGCAAACGATCAGAGAACCAATTAAAAGTTTATATTCTATTTAAAGATGTAATCTTCAGGCTTTTAAAATGGCTAGAATTTCTGTGAAAACATCACTTTACAAACACATCTCATGCAATGAGCTACCTGGTTGCAGCCCATGTGCAACAAGAACTATGGAATTTTGTTTTCACGTGCTCCATATTCTCTGAATTTGAGAGGGGAAGGCAGAAACCATAGAATAGTTTGGGTTGGAAGGGACCTTAAAGCTAGCTCCAACCCCCCTGCCCTGGGCAGGGACACCTCCCACCACACCAGGCTGCTCCCAGCCCCGTCCAACCTGGCCTTGAACCTCCAGGGATGGGGCAGCCACAGCTGCTCTGGGCAACCCCGGCCAGGGGCTCCCCACCCTCAGAGTGAAAAATTGCTTCCTAATCTCTCATCTAAATCTGCCCTCTTTCAGTTTAAAACCATTACCCCTCATCCTATGGCTCCACTCCCTGATCCAGAGTCGCTCCCCAGCTTTCCGGGAGGCCCTGCAGATACTGGAAGGCTGCTCTAAGGTCTCCCCAGAGCCTTCCCTTCTCCAGGCTGAACACCCCCAGCTCTCCCAGCCTGTCCTCCCAGCAGAGGGGCTCCAGCCCTCCCAGCATCACCAGGGCCTCCTCTGGCCCTGCTCCAACAGCTCTGTGTCCTTCTGCTGCTGGGACCCCCAGAGCTGGACACACTATTCCAGGTGGGGTCTCCCCCGAGCGGAGCAGAGGGGCAGAATCCCCCTCCGGCCCTGCTGCCCCCGCTGTGGGGATGCAGCCCAGGGGCCGGGGGGGTTCTGGGCTGCCAGCGCACGGTGTCCGCTCGTGTCCAGCTTCTCATCCCCCAACACCCCCAGTCCCTCTCCTGGGGGCTGCTCTCCAGCCGTTCCCCGCCCAGCCTGGATTTGTGCTTGGGACTGCCCCGACCCACATGCAGGACCTTGCACTTGGCCTTGTTGAACTTCATGAGGCTGGCATGTGCCCACCTCTCCAGCCTGTTCAGGTCCCTCTGGATGGCATCGCTTCCCTCCAGCGTATCAACCGCTCCACACAGCTTGGTGTCATCGGCAAACTTGCTGAGGGTGTGCTCAGTCCCAACATCCATGTCACCAACAAAAATGTTAAATAGTACCAGTCCCAGTACCGACCCCTGAGGAGCAGCACTTGTCAATGCTTGATCTCATGCCACTGAGATTTGGGGAAATTTACACACTTGCCATCCTTCTCTATCCTTAAAAAGTCTCCTCAAGCTGTCATAATTGCAGTCAAATAATTTTCTCTACAGGAGCAATCAACAAAAAACTCCCTTCACTACCACAGCTAACCCCTAAGAAAGTACATAAAGCAAAACTACAGCTATAACCTTCTGATTGCCTACCAGAATAGCACTTGAATATACTGCCATCATTAGCCCAAATACTGGGAGTCTTGAACAGTAAAGGATCTTAAAAGAATGCTTTTTCTCATTTACTCACTCCGTAATCAGTAGCTAAGATGTTGTATGTTGTCAGTACGATGTCTTGTTCTGAAAGAACTGATGGGTCTTTGCTACGGTCAGAACCATAATAAACGTAAATATTTACATGAAAATCTTGGCGGATATGTTGTTCAAACTGGTCCTGAAAGGAAAGTTGTCAACAGTCATCCAAAGAGATACTATGTTACTACATGATTGTTAGAATAAAATTCTTGGAAATTGCTTTATGTAGAAGGCACTCACTCTAGCTCTGTGACATTCTTCATCCACTTATATAACAAGAACAATTTGAATTTGGCGTTCTTTTTACCTCTCCACTCAGGTGAGAAGAGGGACCAGAAGTGGTCACCTCAGTCACTAGTCACAGATACAGTATCCTACGCTGATAACTCCAGCTCTACTTCTTGCACAGTATAAATTCACATCATGATGGTATATGCCCTTCAAAACCCACTCTTCCTCCCAAACTGTACTGGAAGAGCTTTTATATTCTTTTTCACTTTGTACCTTCATCTTCTCTTTGTTTATTCTTTCACTGTTCATTTACAGCTTCTTCCCCTTACTGGATTAACCACCTGAGTTTTAACATAAACGACAGCGCAATTGTCAAAAGTATTCCTTTTAAAACCAGTGCTTGTATTCCCAATGTTCGTTCTGTGAAGCACTCAGCCTCAGCGCACAGTAGTCTCGACAGCTAATAAAAATCAGCAATTTGATTTTTGAAGGACCAGACTCACAAGTTTTCTTTTTTTGGTTTTGAATTGACAAAACGACAACCTTTTTTTTTTTTTTTTTTTTACACTATTTTATGTTTCCCAGTTATGTGATTTTAATGTTTTACCTACAGCCTAAGAGTAAATTGTTTCCTTTTCTTACTAACATTCTAACCACAGACAGCAAAAACTTCCAAATAAAACATAACTTGGAACTTACATATTCCCTTAGTATTTGTATTCAAAGTGTCATGAAAACAAAAAAATTAACTAATGCAGAGACAGAGCTAGGAGGGCCCCTCAGCCTGTTGACCCCAGCAGACCTACTCCCACAAATCACCAAGAGGCTCGCCAAATTACCGAACACCTCTGGTAAATGAAATGTCACACGCGTTATCAATAAAGTACAATAATGTCTTATTTTGAGGATTCCAGAAGAAGGACCCGTCTCCTCCAGCTTCCCCATCTGGTTTAAGGAGTTAAATCACATGAGTTCCAGAAATGCCAAAGTGACTCTGCTTAGTCAAAAGTGGGGAATGGAAAGTGAGCTCGCTCCTTCTGACAGTGGCACTCGCTACTCATGGAACTGCACTCTCATTACAATACTACTCCAGTTTTTAAATTTCTATCAAAGAAGCCTCACTTGTGAAAGCTGCTGTTTCATTAAAAAAAAAAAAAAAAGGAAAACTAAGACCTTTTACTAGCATGACAGACTACGGGGAGTACTATTTCCACCGCATCATAATGAATATACATCGCATTCACACAGTAACAGCTTAGCACTTACAATCCAGTTGCTTAGGACAGACAGCGGACACACAATCAGTGTTGCCCTGGGGCCAACATCAGAATATTTCTTCTCAACTGACTGAACGCTAGTGGCACCTGAGAAAACAGAAGCCGTGTTTAGTGGCATAACAGTTCACTTTAAGACAAAGTAGGTCAGGAAACCTATGGTTCCCTGAAGTCCTTTCTAGATTTCTTCATCTGAACAGCATCAAAGCAATTTACAAAGACATTTAAAGTCCTTTATTAAGTCAAATATGTGTTATACTTCAGCTTCAAGTAACTCAGAAATTAACATTATCTGTTTATCCCCCCTATTACCTTTTCTCTTTGTTTGTCTTTTTAAACAAGTAGATGAAGGTAGAAGAACAGATGCAAAGCCTCTATCTTCTTGGATAACACAGGAAGTTGCTGCAAAAAGCCAGACAAACATAGATGTTTCACACCATGAAGAACATATGTATGCATTTATTCTTATGACACATTACACAAAAATCAAACCTGTTAACCAAATTACTTCTCTCCAACACAATAACGTAGAATATCTCAAGTCGGAAGGGACCCATAAGGATCGAGTCCAACTCGCTGCTCCTCACAGGACTGCCTAAAGCTAAACCATACAGCTAAGAGCATGATCCAGATGCTCCTTGAACTCTGACAGGCACGTGTGCAGAAATACAGTATCTTATACATCTCTTTCAGGTTGTGAATCCTCAGAAGAATGCAGCTTACCAGTCATTAAATAGTTTAGTCCAGGTTTCACTCCAAGTACTTTAAACCTAAACTTAACTGCTCTTACTCCAGAGTACACGTTACCACTTCATTTTTTTCCATGCAGGATACTTAGTTCAACAAATGACACACGTCCTTGCCTCTTCATGATCACATTTCAGGTATTCACCACAAAAGGTGGACCTTTAAAATTTGTTTTTCCAACCCTACTGCCCTGACAAGTCTATGTCAAATTCTAAAAATCTTAGCAATTCTGGTTTTCACCATCCGGCTGACCCTGCTCATAACTCATTACACCCCCACTCATTCAGCTACGGAAACAAACTACAACACTGAGGACTAAAACACTGCTTTCCCACTCAGCAGTTTCTAAAATTTTCTGCTTAAAGTTTTGGTTGAACAAAAAACCCCAACAAAATAACCCAAATAGTTTAGTTAATTCCTTTTCCAGTTAATTATAAATCATTTTCAGTTTGGTTTCAGAAAGGAAGACACCAGGTGTCACAGTAACCAATTAAAAAAAAAATTCCTAGCAACTCACTTTCTGTTTGTTGCAGTAGCTGTTCTTCAGACTCTCCCAAGTCACTGCTTCCTGAATATCTGGGTTTCTTGGCTTTATCTCTAAGATATCATCATTACGAAAGAAAAAAACAAAACAAACAAACAAAACAAACCCCAAACCCAACTCTGCTATTGCTTGAATTTATGTATTAAATCTCAAGAGCATAAAGCAAATTAAATTGATACCACAAGCAAGACATCACTGTGATTAGAAAAAGGGAAGGGCACAGGACACAAAGCTGCAGGGTCAACGATGCCCATAAAACTTGGCATAGATTATCAGTGAAGTTCACACCAATTACAGGAAGAGGCTACTGTGGTGGGAAGGTTCGAACACTTCAGTAAGCTTCACAACTTTATCAGCTCAAAGCTGTCTCTGCCAGCAGCATGCCTGCCACATATTCCTTAACCCTTAAAAATCCAACTGATACTAGTAAAAAAATTACTTCACAGCCAGTTTTTTTAGATGCTACACACTCATGTTGTTAGACACCTTTACTACTGAAGGAGACATCCAAGCATGTAGTGGCACAAGCCACATAGAATGAGTTAATGCTTTTCTTACTATATTGCAAAGCGCAACAGACAGAGAGAACGCTTAGGACAAATGCAAGCAGAAGCACAGCACACTGAAAAGTGAGGAGAGAGCAGGAACACATTTCAGGCTATGGTTACTCATAACCAAGTACCACTTTATTTTTACTCAAAATCTATGTAGCAAACCAACAAAAAGGAAAAGATTATTCCATCTATCTACCTTTTTGGAAGACAACTTGAGTATTTCAACGGAGTATTTTCAAACTTTTTGATGTTAGAAACACCAGGCTCCATCGCATTGCTGGAGTCTTCTTAGAGAAGAAATTGTTATTTATGAAAAATATACGTAGTCTTCAGCTTGGTCGTCAAACTAACTTTAACAGAACTTGGTTAAGAACAAGTACCAACTGCCTTTAAAACAACCTCAGTTCTGCATGGGACAAGTACATCTGATACTGCGATCCCAAATTAAAAGTAAAAATACCCTTAAAGTAATGTTAAATATTTACAAAGTCATAAAATGTATACTGAGTTTGCAGGTGATCAAAACTAAACCATCAAGAAAAGAGAAAAAAACTAATATAAGCATTGTACTCTTAACAGTAAGGGTAAAGTTCTATAAAGAAGTTTTAAAAAATGCTAAATCATAAAGGCTTTTTACGGGTCAAACCTTATTAATTAATGATATCTACCTGGCCTGAAACTAAATGAACAGCAATATTGACAGAAAAAATGTGGTAACATCACAAATGCACACTGGGGGATTTTGAGGGGATAACGGGGGAGGTTGTTTTCTTCAGTTGGGGGATTTTCTTAAGGTCTTCTACCAGGTAGTGAGCAAAAATCACCTCTGCGCTCTGCCAATAACAGCCTAACAAAATGCAGAAAATGCAGAAAAGAAAATGGATAAGGACAGAGTTGATATCAAAACTGAAAGTGACGGTGCTTGCAGAAAGAGTTTTGCTATAAGTCAGATAAATAAATTCATGCTTGAATTCCAGATTTAAACTTCAGTAAATTTTTTAAAAAAATTAAAAGAAGTTTAAAACAATCCTGAAGATGGCAAAACTTGCAAAGACTCAATAAATAGGTATCAATTTAATGTACAATAGAGTGAGAAATGGGGGCGTATGGGTTTGAAAGATACTATAATCACTTTTTCAGATTAAGTAATAGTAGAAACAGGTTCTCCCTTCACTGATGTAAACAGTATCTTGTTAAAATGCTTGATGCTCTGGGGGGAGTGGAATCGTGGATGCTGCTTGGCGTTTCAGCTTCGGTAAAGGTTCTCATTTTCTGGTGACACTCATATTGACCCCCATGAAAGTCTGCATTTTCTCCTCTCCAGAAGAGTGCTAAAAATAACCTTCATCAGAGACAGTTCATACTAATGCGTTCTCTCCTTATCTGTCCTTCTCATTTCTCTTGTGCTATCAGTCAGACCACCCGTATTAAAATTCCTTGCAGGGAGGACAGCAAGGAAAAGTTATTGCAAAATTTCAAGCCCCATACGTTTCTTCAGTCGTTTTCAAGAGCATGAGTAGTTACAAAACATACTAACAGCAAGTATATTTTTTCATATACTTCTACAAATTCTCCTGACATAACCTGGAAACTGTAAGTGTGAAAAAATCCTTCTAAATACTTGTCATATGCTCATTACTTAAAAACATTAAAAAAAAAAACAACGGACTTAATACAGAACCTAATTACAATTTAACTACTAATGTTTACTGTTTAAATAATCAAGATTCTAACAGATGCGTAAGTGCTCCTGTTTTATCTACAAGGAAGGAAAAAGGCAAGCAAGAGGAACCCAGAATCCATTTCCTGGACGCGATAACTTTCCTGACAGGGTGCAACTTTCTCACAAGGCACTTGATCTTCTCAAATGTCAACTGAAACTTCTTTAAAGGAACGTTTTAAATACTTCTCTGAGATACGCAGTTTGCCAAAAATTTGTGAAGACTAGCTCTGACCACAGACTAAAACTACACCAGGTAATAACATCAATTATCATGCAAATATTACTGGACTTTTCATAATTTGCTGTCACCTTTACATAGCCTGTGTCCAACGCTGCTCATGCTGTTAGTGCCCGATTCCTATTGAGGAACAGAAACTTTTATTCTTTAACGGAGCAACTGGAAAATATGCCAACTTCATTTTACTAATGTGACCACTGATTAATTACTGCTCTAAAACATGAAAGACTTGCTGAGCGGCAAGTCAGACAGTCACTTAAAAGTCCTGAAAAAGCTATACTTTTTTTTTTTCCCCAGTAGCCACATACAGAGTTCAGTGAAACCATAGAGGCAGAGGAGAGAAACTCAGTCTATGTAGCTGCCCTAGAAAGAAAACACACTAATAACATTTCCCAGTTAACATTCTGAGGTCAAACACAAAACATTATTTCATTAAATTTAGACAAGTAAGGTAAAACGGAACAAAACCCCCAGTCTTAATACTGTTAGGAATACTCCATAATAAATCACCTAAGCCTAGCATTGAGTTTATTTCATCATCTTGAACACTGTACCATAACAAAAGCAAAAAGCACTTGAACTACGCTACCTAAGAAGAGCTTGCACATTGCTGTTAGTTCACTAACTGTAGTTTTCCCTCCTCTCATCAAGTATTTGGCAAAAATCTAAACTGAGATTTATTTATTTATGTACTTTATACTAAGACCCTCTTCTTGCTCTTGTGGTTGTTTCAGGCATTTCCTCCAAACCACACAGGAACTATGCATGCACACCCCCATAAAAAACACCACTTCTATTTGTGCAGTCATGGCTTGCCTGTGGAAGAAATCTGTAAGTAACTCAGGAATTTATAAAACTATTATTTGAAAATGTTTACGTCTTCATAAAGTCTTCCTTGGAGTATACTTAAGCATAGACTCCTAAGATAACACGGTCTACAGCTCAATTATACACTCTGAAATAACACAGTCCACCTACCTTCAGCTAATCTACCCTATTCTTCCTCTTATTTGATGTACTTGAGTAACTTTTTCTACAAAACATATACAAAGTTCACCATACAGAAAGTTACTAGGCATGTAGGTCTTTATTAGTTGCTATATTAATTCTGTTAAAACAGTCTTTTTCTTTTATCTCACCTCGTTACATTTATCACTTGCAATCTTCTCAACAGGAAGAGGCTTGCCATCTTGAAAGTTTGTGAGAATCAAAGCAATAGTAGTAAGCGTTTTACCCTGTGTAAGAGAAAAGAACATCCTATTTTCCACAGATTAAAATGGACCAAATGACCAATCAATCAACAAATATGCACACACATTCTGCATTAAAAAAAATTCAAGCTTGTTAAATATTATTACCAGTCCCATGTCATCAGCCAGTATTCCTCCAAGAACATTGTTAGGTCGCTTCTTTTCTGCAAAATTTGTAAGTATATTGTAATAGAAGTTACTTCTCTCTTCCCAAAATGGTGGCAAATCATTACTGTTCTCACGTGAAACCATCCAAGCTAAAGCCTGCTTCTGATGGGGAAGCAAGAGTGTGCCAACAGCCTGCAAATTAGAGAGATACTTTAAGCACTATTTGCATATTAAATATGACATTCCAGTTTTGAAATTTTTTTTAAAGTCCTTTGTATCTACTAAATTTGTTTCTTATTCAAGTATCTCCTGCCTCCAGACAACAAAGCTAAATACGCATATAGAAGTTTAAGTATTTGGACTTTTACAGAAAACAGTTTCCAGCTTAAGAAATACCTCTGCTCCTTCCATTTCACAACTTTTATCATCTTCCTTCAGATCCTCAAACAATTTGTCAAATTCGCTTTTAAGCTGCATAAGTGAATACAAAAATGGCAATTAAAATGATTGCAATTAAAAATAACCTCTATAAATTAGCCAATAATGCTATTAAATTACAATTTTAATAAATTACCTGTCATATGGTAATCAGTATATATAGGTCTATCACCTTAGACCTGATTTGCTGGAATACGTTTGTTAGCTACTGCTAACAAACCAGTTTGTTATGAACAAAATGAACTAAATCCAGTTCATTTTTTCCAAGAAAAACATGTGCCAATACAAGCAAGAGCTTGAGAAGGGATGGCTAAATGCATTCACATCCTTTGACAACACTCACTAAAGTAACTACTTTACTCTAATTTGAAAAAAACAAAACCCAAAACAAACCCACCCCCCAACCCTTCACCTATCACCCTGGACCAAAAGATAAATTCTGGAAGTCTGATTTTGTTTTGAGAATTTAACATACTTGTAAAGCATGAGAACAGAGAAGAGAAAACAGACCTCCACAACAATGTAAAAAAATGACTGAACAACCAAATCCTCCCAAATACACGGGACTCAAGGCTGTCACAGCTAAAAGGTCTGCTTACAGTATAAAAATGAAAGAGTTCAGAAGTTCAAGATGAGATGACTTCAAAGCAAATTTGTGGTTCAGAAAAGAAAAAAAAAGCAACAGACTTCCACTTCACAAGCACTGTTTCATTAATGAAAAAGTTAAAGGCCTCCACTGTTAAAATTCCAGCTTCCAGGTGTTTAAGTAAGAAATGCAAACCTGTTCAGTTGTCAACTGCACAGCGGCATGAACTGGAGCACTGTAACTTGGACCAGCTCTTCCGCAAATCCACTTTGATCCAAAACCACATTCTGAACCTACTCGCCAATAAAAAAATAGTATTTTGAAACACAACTGGATGATGACTTCTCAATCTCAACCTTTAATGGCTCGTAAGTAACTACACTGATCAGACTGTGGGCTGTAGGCATGTGTCTTGTAGCCTCAATTTATCCTTTACTTTCAATGGTCCACAAGGACTTTCCACAAAGCTTTGCAAGACTCACAGGCGATGAGCTACGGGTGAGGATCCTTTGAGAAAGCAACCCTGTTTCTCAGAAATTGCTGTGTTACATGAGATTTGACTTGGTAACAGTGTGATGACGGAAAACACAAAATGGCTTTCTACTTTTCTACAGAAAAATTCTTTTTCTGTTAACTAGTCTGTGCAAGAGAACCTATAAAATAAAAAATGAAATCTTGCTATATGCAAAACAGATCTATCCCTCACCAAGTGTTTATTTCTACATCCATCTGTACTCCTGACTACCACTGCTTCCACAAAGCCTAGTTCCAGGAGCACAGGTGCCATTTGTGTGAGGCAGGCTTTGCAAAGCATCAGGTCTGCTGAGTTTATTTGTTCAGACATCTCATCTCTATTTTTCCACACCCCGCTAGTGGGATACACATCCTAGCATTCTGCTAAAAAGCAGCATTGTCCCTGAAACCCTCACCCTATGAAAGGCTCCAATTCGTTTCTTAAAAACATTTTTTTTCAAGTCTGGAGACATGCAGAGACTCATTATGGAATTTTTAAGAAATTTATGGAATCGAGTATATTACTGAGGTTGCTCAAATGTGTCCTCCAGTTGCTGGCAGGTAACATAAAAGACACGACACAAAAGTATACTTCCTATGAAATTTAAAAGTAATAGCCGAGGGCTCTGCATTATTCCCCAAGTTAAAAAAATAATGTTGTGAATGACAAGACTATGACAAAGATTAAACCCTTAAACATTCCTTCCAACCAGTGGCAAGTTCAATCTGAGTATTTTAACAGGGAAAAACCCCCAAAACTTCAATCCTTACCTTTCAGAGGAGGAGCCAATTTAAACCCGTGCTTTTTCAGCCGATCTAGCACTGCTTCCTTGTTCTCTTCTCTTCCCCAAAAGCTCATTTGTACAGGCATGGTAAAGGTATTTTTTGCTCCATAAGGGACAACCCTGACAAAAAGCAGGAAAAAAAAAAACCCACAGCAGTAATCTTTTAATGTTTAAATCTTTAGAATAAACCTTATTTCTTCAGCAAGAGGTACTCCAAAGTGCTTATTTTCATCAGAACACAGAAAGTTCCTGATAGGTGTTAGTGCTCATACTGCGTAAAACTTTTATGCAAACGACCACATGCAGTTAATTTAAGAGTTCCACAACAATCTTAAGGAACTTGCTCTTACTAGCGTCTCTACATTTATCATATGGGAGCGAATGAACTGTATGCAAGTAGTTCAACAAATAAAGAGTCTGAAAACACGCAGCTTTAGTCTTGTTACCGAGAGGTGTCTTATCTGTCAAAAGAGAACACTTATAAATAGTTTTCAGAATTTGCTACTGTAGCAACAAAAAAAGTTTCCATTATTTACATTCATGGAACCAGAGCATAATCTTCACACTTACCCTTCAATTAATGCTAGTTTGCTGTCCATAATGCCTGCTAATGCTGCCGCCAGTTCTTTTTTTATATGGCCTACCTGGTCTCCATTCACGTTATTTACTTTCACTGCATTTTTATCATAAGGATTATTGGGCTCCCTCTGAAGTGCAACCATTTCATTGTTATTAACCTAACAAAGCAAAACAAATGCCAGAACACATTCTCTTAGTTGCAAATTATTTGCAGAAATATCTAAAACACATTTACTTAAATATCATGAAGCTTAAAAGATTAATTTGGTATAACATTCTGTTCAGTCAGTCTAATACTGTACTACTTATTCAAAACACCAAAAGCATTACAGAGCAGCTACCTCAGAGGTGTCAGCAATAAGAAAAGTATTCCTAAGAGCAAGAACTACCTTCAACTGCTAACACATTTTGCAAGGGAATAAACATCCCTTCTTGTCCATGTAAACAGTTCAAAGACCTATCTAATTTCTCGTTTTCCATCATTTTCATTTGCCTTATGTGGGTGAGCAGAGCTGTCAAGTAACTAAACCAGATTTGAAAGCTTGTTACGTTAGCTAAACTTTGGATTAAAAGTTTTAGATTAAGTACTTCCCATGAAGAATGCCAAATAAAAGAAGTTGGGGGGAAAAAAAATATCTATTAAAATTATACTTGGTCAAAAGTTCTACAAATTTTTAGAATGTAATTAAACATATTTCCTCAAGAGCTGACAATAATTTTTTCTTCTGCTTTACAATTTATCCTGCACTTACAATCCCCGTGTAGTATCGTAATCCAACAACACTTCCTCTCAAAGTTCCATACAGGACAGCCAAATCTGTATCGTCCTCTGTTCCAGAAGTGTCACCTACAGAGGAGAAGTCTTCCAACCCAAGACTGGAGTAAAAGTCAGAAGAGGAAAAACGCGAATAGTTTCTCTCTCCTCTGCAGACGTTATGTTGAGAGGATCCTCTTGCAGAATCTCTGCAGAAACACAAAATGCAAAATATTGGATGACTAATAACAGAATTGTTTCCTTGTAATCTACTTTACCCATTTACATAAGGCTACCTATAAACCTCAGGTTTACAACTTTATTCAGGTAATATTTATCTAGAAACATTAAAAAAAAAAAAGATTTCATATTTGGAGAAATCTTTGTCTGCCTTTTTTTTTTAAATCCCCAATAAATTAGTTCAAGCCAATTACAATAAAGACATGACAATTTAACTGACTAAACTATGCTATTTGTGCATTCCACCCTGCCTTCCCTCACAGGATTGTCAACATCAAGAATTCTCCAGATTTAGTTACACCTCTAATGATACCTGGCACAGGAAAATTTCCATTTATTTTCCTAACACCAGTTTTTCCGACCTAAGGTTAAAATAAACGTTTGTAACTGAATAACTCTGTATAACTTCATGCCTGTATCCACAAAAATTGAAATGCTAAAACAACTGTTGCCTATGCATTTATTAAGCTTACTGCCACACCTTGACATTTATTATTACTACTTTACAATGGACTTTAGAGATCATCAGCTACTCCAGCCTGAGCCAGGGAATTACACTACGTGTCACCCTCAGCCCGGTTCCCCTTTCGGTGGGGACAGGGCGGTAACCGGCCTTATGGCACACCAAGGGATGGAACCATGTATGGCTAAAGATCGACATGCTAACAATGGTTTTAATCAAGTAATGTTCAACAATAAAACCTCAATAAAATTTCAACGGCTACATAATAATCATGACCTTCTGGTATATCCCCAAACCACCCCACTGTGGCACTGGGTTAATTTAAGCCAATTAAGGTAACTGGTTTCCATATACTAGTTATGTATTAAGCCAGAGCTTGGCAAAATAAACTTTGGTTTCTTCTGCAAATGATAGCTAAAGCTGCTGTATAATCAGCATCCTGTCTTCTCTGACAGTACGGACGAGCAGAGGCTTTGCTCCGAGCTCACAGCAGCCCAACCACCTAGCGGTTAACCGGCCGCCATTTTGCCGCCGCCCTGCTGAGGGGAGCTCTGCCCGAACGCCCCAGCCGCGCGAACGGCCTTGGCACCCAGCAACGACACGGAACAGAACAGGACGCCGGTGGCTCCGCGCTTCCACGCTGGACACCTCGGTCCGCCCCGCCCGCAGGGTACGGCGCGAACCTGCCGAGGGCAAGCGGGACCCACGGCGATGCGGACTGGCCTGCGGCCGCGCAGCCCGGCCCGACCCGGGAACCCCCAGCCCGGCGCCTGCGGTCACCCCCCGCCTCACTTGGGCAGCCTCCGCAACATGACGGCAGCCCCGCTCCCGCCGCCGCTCCCCCGCCGTGAGCCCGCGCGCCAGACCCCACGAGTTAATCACCAATCCCGGCCGGAGGCTTCCCGGGCGCTGGCCAATGAGAACACGGCGGAGGGGCCTTTCTCCCGCCCCCCCCCGCCCGCGGCCTTCCGGCGGCGCCATGGCTGCGAGCCACCCGCCCGCCCTCCCGTCGGGGAGCGCGGCCCCCGGCACGGCCTGCACACCGCGGCGGGCGAGCGGCGGTGCCAGAGCGCGCTGCTGACAGCGGCAGGGAACGCGCGCAGGTAACTGCAACTGCAGACAAGAAAACGTCGGCGAGTTTGCAAAGACGCCAAGAAAATGAAAGATGATGCAAAGGGCGGGCACGAGGTTGTCAGGATGTGATTTCTGAAAGTTTATCTTGTAATAAGAATCTGCTTTAGAAAGCAGCACCTCTGATAAGCTAAACAAGATAAAAGCACGTGGTACACTGCCGTATGCAGAAATGGTGCGTTGCTGAGAATCACCGAAGTGTTCGTCAACTCGTCAACCATTGCCATGGTCAGTGGCAACTATAAGCATTTATATCCTGGCAGAATAGAGCCTTTTGAAAAATATTTTCACGTCCCCTGAATGAAACAACTCTGCAGTTGTACAGCTTCTCCCCAAAACTGAACTGAATGAGCTGTAATTTAAGTAAAATAGATAGATACTTGCCGCAACCAACAAATGACAACTTTGTCATCTTCAGTGGCCTACTGTTAAAGAAAGAAAAAAAGGAGGATGACTTTTAAAAGCTTCCTTTGCTAGAAACTGAATACTTTCACCCACCATTCCAGGGTGCTGTTCCATCCTGTTAAGTAATTGAAAATAAGTATTTCCACAAAGTCACTGAGGCAGTCACTGCTATCCTTTGAAAGAAAGATTTTGACAAAGAGGGATTTGTGCAACAGTCTTCCTGGATAAACCTGGATGCTAGGTGAAAGAAAATGATCCAGTTCTATCTAAAGATGCAAGTTAATGTAAAAAAAAAACCAAAAAACCACAAACAACAACAAAAAGAAATACCAGCTTTTCAATTACTCACCCTTAAACTTTGCCAACAAATTTTGTATTAGGATTATCATCAGGGCAAACTGTCTCAGCATTAAAATGCAATACATCTGATGTATAAATTTGTTGGTTTATAATAGATTTACCAGACTAACTTTGTCAGAGGCAAAGATAGTAAAAGAAAACCCAGACTGTTAGACTGATTTGTGACAGAATTTTCTTCTATGTGAAAACATAATTTTTCCTTTTTAGAGTTACACAGGTATTGCCCCAGTCCTGGTTTTAAGACTGACATTCCATCTTTTAGAGGCCAATTTTAACCACAGTCTACAGAGATCTTTCGAATAGAAGTGTACTTTTCTAGGTAAGATTCTGTTTTTCATTAAATTACACATTTTCACAGAATCAGTGGTCCAAGGTGGAGTTTAAAATCTGTCCATATACCTCTTTTGGTCACTGTAAATTTGCAAGTCACAAATACCAAAATAAAACTTCTCTTACAGCTTTTACAATTAAGGCTATATACTCACAAGGAAAACTGTAAGACAACAGGATTCTNGGGGGGAAGATAGAACATTCTTTGATAAGGACTTGCACATTCATCAAAACCAAAAGTGACAGAGTTCATTTACAGTACTTTTCCAGCAGAAGCTCTTCTGCAGGCTGGACTGGTTCCCATTTGCCTCCTAACTCTTCAGCAATGCGTGTGGCAGACTGAAGGGAATCCGCTTGTGGACAAGCCAGGAGACCTGGGAAGCGGAGTCTAACACCAAGCTTCCAACAGTTCCATGAAAACCTACAACAGAGAATGTCTTGCAGTCAGAAATGCTGACTTGCACAGTTCTCTGCTCTCTTCCCATAGAGCTTTGATATTTAAGGTGGCTACACATTTGGAGAGGAACAGTTTTAAGTATTTTTAGTATTTACTAGTGAATTATAATAATTCTTGAAGAATTCTCTGCCAATTCAGGCATACTCTATTTGTGAGTAATTCTGTGTTTCTCCAAACAAGATGCTTAGCATCCAAATGATACTTAATAGTTTTGATAAGGATGAAGGGCCCAAGCAGCGTCTTGCCTAAAGTTATGTTAAAATGTATTGAACAAATTGATATAAAGTTAAGAACGATATAAGCGTTGTCACTAGCTAGGAAGTCACTGGAAATAATGATACCCCAGGAATGATGGCATGCTAAAAATAATGTCACAGACACTTTTGCCCTCTCCGATTTCAGTCCCTATCCCACCTTGGCCTGTACCCGAAGTCCCATTTTACTGCAGGAGAGCACACAATAGGCCTCTGAATGACTGGTTTACACCAATATAGGAATAACTTACAGATAAAAGAGTAAGACAACAAAGATGTATAAATAGAGATTTTTAAAAAATGGGAAAGGACTTGCAAGAGGAAGTAGATGGGGAGGAGACAGGAGAAAAACGAAAGAAAATCTTAGCCAAAATATTTGAAGACCCTCAATGGATTTAGAGACCCAATATAATAAG
Organism: Chionis minor; assembly: GCA_013398295.1. NCBI lineage: Eukaryota > Metazoa > Chordata > Aves > Charadriiformes > Chionidae > Chionis > Chionis minor. Next base: position 493,522 of record VZSF01002916.1, on the reverse strand, counting down.
GACGTAAGATTTTATTCTAATATAAAGTCCATCAACCTTTACTACTGCATTGTGTTTCAGGATTCAAAGACAAACACATGTACAACTCAGACGCAAATGCACACTGAGCTACTCTCTACTCTCTGCAAGTTGCAGAAGGAAAACAGGAACACTGAAGTTAAGGGCACTATCACTTTCAGAAACTTACACATACTGCCTCGGGATACTTCTATTACATTAAGACAACGTTGTCTAAACAAAACTAAAGGTATTGTCCCTTCAAAGTTTGTTCTCTGTCCTGCATGCACTGAGGGGCTGGTCCAAAAAGGGCCATCTTTGAAGTATTATCTATCTCTCATTTATACTGAAAAACACCATCATTTAAAGTCACCTCCATAGCTTCTTCAGAAAAGCTACTCACCGAAGAATGAGAGAGAAAACTCTCCTGTCCTGGGCTTTAAATTAACTCTAAGGCCAAAATCAAATTTCAACCATAAACTAGGTCATCCATAGTACAAAATTAATTTGTCTTTGCAAGCCTTTTCTACACAGAAGGCTTGAAAGGCTCCATAATAAAGGAAGTACTTCAGCCTTTGGTCCCTCTGAATTTAAATATAACCTCAGCACCAACACGAGTCTCAACTTAGGGTATAATTGTATGTGTGTGAGGGACATCCAGTTTGCTCACTCCTAGTCCTCTATGTATTAAAGAACCTAGTGATAAACCACAACCTAAACAGAGATACAGACATACATGTATTTAAGTTAGGTACAAAATAGTGTGTGTAAATTAAAGCAAGTCACGCCACAGATCTCCTTTGGCTCAATATTCCACAGCATATTGACCCTATAAAACTAACAGAAATATAAAATAATAGAATTCCTAGTGTTTGAGTACAATTGGGAAAAATCTGTTTAGTAAGAATGGGGCCGTATTTGCACCAGTTTTCAGGATAAACTGCTTTTCTAAAAAGGTATGTTAAAAAATTCAAAATGATAGCAGGAACCAGGCATTAATCTCAGTTTTAAATTGTTCCCTCAGATGTAGCTTTAAATGCAATTGGTTGTAAAGTCCATGTGAGGTCAAAAGTCTCATCTAAGAAACTGCATAAAACTTGCATTGGAACAACTCACAGAAAAATATTTTAGCTTCAGTCTTTAAAAAAAAAAAAACAACAACAAAACATAATTAAGTTTTTTAGTTTCTTTTGAAAGGTTTTATTTCCTCCTAGAACCACAGCGACATAGCTTGCTTTTTGCAGACAAACAGAACGTAACTATCCCAAATAACCTGAAAGCAAGCCTTGTGGGCAGACCCCTGAAACAGAGAACGTCTTTTGCTCAGCATGGCATTTTTTAAATACAGAGCAAAGATACAATTTACAGGAGTAGAATGTCAATAGGCTGACATTTATATTAACACATGGAATTTGTTTTTCCCATTTCAACTTTCAGGCAGCTCTCTAAGTTTTTCCTTCAACTCATTCACTGTCATACGGAGGATAATCTAGACTGAGTATTTCTGCTGTACAAGTCTGTTAAGCTATGCCCAAGTTAAAAGTCTCGATAGAAAAAAAAACCCCACACCTATTTGACTGTAATGCCTCCCTCTCCAATCTTGACTAGACTACATTAAATGAAGATTTCTAGTTAGATGCCTTTCTGTGACATTTCTGTTGACCTGCGAGGCAGAACTAATATTACAGAAAAATAATCTTCCCTGCTGCCAGTAAAATAATTCATAGAGCATTTGCTGCTGTGTTTCCTGGAGCAGTGTGNGAGGCACCTCCCGCACCCACCTCAGCGCCCGCGACCCCGGCGGCTCGAGCCCCGCCCTCCGCCGCCACCCCTGCTCGCGCGCCGTCGGGAGCGCACGTGGCGACCGTCGCCCCACGCGGCGATAAGGACGCCCTCGGCTAATCAGCGTCTGCGCCCGCCTCTCAAGCGCCCGGTTACAGCCAATGGGGAGCCAGCGCGCGAGGGCGAGGGGCCGCAGGCGGTTGCTGCTCGGCAGTTGGGGCTGTGCGACGGGCGGCGGCGGAGGCGGCTCGGCGTAGCGCGGCGTCATGGTGGGGAACGGGCCGCGCGGCGGGNCAACAAAACATAATTAAGTTTTTTAGTTTCTTTTGAAAGGTTTTATTTCCTCCTAGAACCACAGCGACATAGCTTGCTTTTTGCAGACAAACAGAACGTAACTATCCCAAATAACCTGAAAGCAAGCCTTGTGGGCAGACCCCTGAAACAGAGAACGTCTTTTGCTCAGCATGGCATTTTTTAAATACAGAGCAAAGATACAATTTACAGGAGTAGAATGTCAATAGGCTGACATTTATATTAACACATGGAATTTGTTTTTCCCATTTCAACTTTCAGGCAGCTCTCTAAGTTTTTCCTTCAACTCATTCACTGTCATACGGAGGATAATCTAGACTGAGTATTTCTGCTGTACAAGTCTGTTAAGCTATGCCCAAGTTAAAAGTCTCGATAGAAAAAAAAACCCCACACCTATTTGACTGTAATGCCTCCCTCTCCAATCTTGACTAGACTACATTAAATGAAGATTTCTAGTTAGATGCCTTTCTGTGACATTTCTGTTGACCTGCGAGGCAGAACTAATATTACAGAAAAATAATCTTCCCTGCTGCCAGTAAAATAATTCATAGAGCATTTGCTGCTGTGTTTCCTGGAGCAGTGTGACCTCCTGCTCCAGCCTCACCGACCCACCAGCGAAAACCCCCGTGCCGACCGCCGCACGGGGAAAGGAGAGGGAGACAGAGGGAGGAAAGGCAGGGAGACCCCCGCCCTGCCTGTGGCACGGCCGCTTCCCCGGGAGGCGACCCAGCTGCTCGCTGCCGCGCGGCCGCAGCTCCCTCCCCGCCCGCCTCGCCCTCGCCTTGACAGCCGCGNAGCGCGCGAGGGCGAGGGGCCGCAGGCGGTTGCTGCTCGGCAGTTGGGGCTGTGCGACGGGCGGCGGCGGAGGCGGCTCGGCGTAGCGCGGCGTCATGGTGGGGAACGGGCCGCGCGGCGGGAAAGGGAAAAGGAAAAGGGGAAGGTGTTGGGGAGGGCTGCTGCGGTGGCGGCGGCCTGGGCGGGCTGTGGCTGCGCGTGCTGCGGTGGGGCTTGCAGGCAGTGTCCCCGCCGCAGCGGCACGGCGGGAGCACTAGGGGGGCAGGAGTCGGTCATCGTGGCGTTGACGTTACAGGGAGGAGTCCTGGGGCCGCGGGGAACAGGCACCGGCCGGCGGCTGGCGGGACCAGACGTGCGGACCGCGAGGGGCGCGGGGCCGGCCGAAACGCGAGGGGGGCGGCAGAGACGGCGGGAAAGCGTAGCCAATCAGCGGGGAGGGGTGTGAGCGGCAGCCAACGGCTGGAGCGGGCGGCGGCGCGGGGGCGGGGCCGGCGGTGGTTGCTAGGCCCCGCGCGGGGGGGCGGGGCGGGGCTGAGGCGGAGGAGCGCGGGGTCAGTCCCGCGCCCGCAGCGCGACGGCGGCGAGTTAAAACGTGGGATCGAGGGTACAAGCTTGGATGAACCTGTCAAGAAAATAGGAAAGAGCAACCCAGGCGCCCTGCTTTCCCTCTTCCACCTCTGCTTTTTCCTAGACATGCTGTAACAGCTAGAGAAAGAGCTTGTGTCTGTCTGGGGTGTAAGACAGAATAGAGGTATGGAGAGATTGAACGTAAATGGTGCAGTTGCTAAGAATCGAAGGAGCTGGCTAAACGTGGGCAGATGACATTTGATTGGGACTCTCAGATGATTTCACAGAGGAACTCAAATGTGTATGAATTGCCAGATTAGGTAGATATTTCTATGCTTATTATAAAGGAAAACATACTAAGTGGTCCTGTGCAGGAAAGATTCTTAAAACAGTTACCCAGTACACCATTTGGCAACAAATCAAGGGGATTTTCTATAAAGAAGGCTTTCAAAACTAAAGGAAGGTGAAAAAGAGACTAGGCAGAATGTTAAGAAATAGTATGTGTGGCATGGTGAGGGATGGTGAATCTGTATTCACCCTATGTGTTCACAGAGACTGTATTGTTTTTTAAGATTTTCCACTAGTCTGAAAGTCAGCCTGGGTCAGCTAAGGTCAGCAGAGTCTTGCCAGCAGCAGACAATTTGTTTGGTTAAATTGTCACTCAAGAGCAACTAGGGAATCACAGCATCTCAGAAGGGTTTGGGTTGGAAGGGACCTTAACGATTATCTAGTTCCAGCCGCATGCCATGGGCAGAAACACCTCCCACTACACTAGTACTGCAGCAGAGAAAGATCATGCAAAGATATAACCCACAGGTAGCTAGTTATTATAAGAAAATCTAGAAGACAGGTAGCCCAATGTCTCGTTATCATTGTTCTGTTTTTCATTTTCAGCGTGAGTGCATATCCATCCATGTTGGTCAGGCTGGTGTTCAGATTGGCAATGCATGTTGGGAATTGTATTGTCTTGAGCATGGGATCCAGCCCGATGGTCAAATGCCGAGCGATAAAACTATGGGAAGCGGAGATGATTCATTTAACACTTTCTTCAGTGAGACAGGAGCTGGTAAACATGTTCCCAGAGCAGTGTTTGTGGACCTCGAGCCAACCGTAGTTGGTATGTACCCAACAGTAAAGATTTTCAGTGTAGAAATGACGATCCTGTACAGTCTTTTTTGTTTGTTCAGAACACTACAGGTTTGAAAAGACATGTCTCTGGATACCATTTTGACATGTGAAGGTATTATTTGAAAGACATGAAATAATGGTGTACAGGTTACAACATCTGGAAAACAATAGAAATTTTTAAGGTCCGGATAATCTTTCTAGACTGCTGAGCTGCTTCCAGAGTTTTGTTCAATTGCTGCCCGGAACCTTGTCTGTACTTGTAGTTTTCTGAGTGGCCTCTATGTTCTCAGGTGCAAATACTGCTTTGTGAGTGCCTGATGTTTTCCCCTAAACAAAGGGGCTGAAGTTGTGCCACCCTTTAGGCTAGTCAGACAAGCTGCGTATAGTCAGGGATGCTGCCTGCGCTCTTTTGACAAGTGCACTTAGCGTGTAGTCACTAGGCAGCTCAAACAGAAATGAACAGATCAAATTTATGTTGTGGTATTTTGTTTCTTTGTAGATGAAGTACGTACAGGCACATATAGGCAGTTATTCCATCCTGAGCAGCTCATTACTGGGAAAGAAGATGCAGCCAATAATTATGCCAGGGGCCATTATACCATTGGAAAAGAGATTGTTGATCTGGTGCTAGACCGCATTCGCAAACTGGTAAGAATTCATGCTGCAAGTCAGTATTCAAAATAGTTGATACAGCTGTGTAGCTACCTATAATGATGGCTTGAAGTGTTTTTTCCCTAAGAATTTTGTGGCTAGACGATTGTTTAAAACAAAGCAAGATCTTAATCTCCTTGCTCCCTCCCAGTTAAATAAAAACTCAGTCAATGAAACTTAAATTTTTTTAGGCTCTCAAATGCCATTATTTGAAAGTATTTTAAGGATACCTCAGAAACATTATAAAAGCCTTAAGCGTAACAATATTGTTACAATTTTTGTTTGTTATTTTCAGTTTGAATCATGCCATTATGTGTCACACAAAATATTTCTAGTACCCTGAACCTCAGAGTTGGGTTGAATGCTTAGCGATTTTAATTATTTCTCTAGGTTTTTTTATCTTGATATTGCATTGTGAGAAACTCCCATAGGATGAGATGATGCAAAGTGAAATGGTGATTGTCTGTTTAAAATTACAAAAAATTAAACCCTTGTTTTCAACATCTCACTGATAGTTGCTGAAAGCTGGAATGGGAACATGAACAGATCCTAGAGCTGTACCTCTAGTAACTTGTCACAGTGGTGCACAGCTGCTCTTCCTTAGAGTAGTATTAAAATGACATCAGAGACAATAAACAACTTTTAAATGTTAAAATACTCCTATTCAGAAAAAGTTACGTGGAGGCACTGATACTTTTGAGTAGAAGGCGTGCAAGAAAAGCAGATGACCTGTCAAGAGTGCTGTTTTTTATTATAACAATCTAAAACCAACAAGTTTGTGAAAAAAATGCTTTTGAATAATCATTTTAATACTGCTTTCTCCAAAATCATCAATAACTTCTTTTTTTCTCCCACTTTTTTCCCACCCCATTATAGGCTGATCTGTGCACAGGGCTCCAAGGTTTCCTTATCTTTCATAGTTTTGGAGGAGGCACTGGTTCAGGGTTTGCATCTCTGCTCATGGAAAGGCTGTCTGTTGACTATGGAAAAAAATCTAAGCTAGAGTTTGCGATCTATCCAGCACCACAGGTTTCCACAGCTGTAGTGGAACCTTACAACTCAATTCTAACTACCCACACAACATTAGAGCATTCAGACTGTGCCTTCATGGTAGATAATGAAGCCATTTACGATATATGTCGTCGTAACCTTGACATTGAACGTCCCACTTACACCAATTTAAACCGATTAATTGGGCAAATTGTTTCATCCATCACAGCTTCTCTGCGTTTTGATGGAGCCCTCAATGTCGATCTGACAGAATTTCAAACTAACCTTGTTCCATACCCACGAATCCATTTCCCCCTGGTGACATATGCCCCTGTCATCTCCGCTGAAAAAGCCTACCATGAGCAGTTATCTGTGGCCGAGATTACCAATGCTTGCTTTGAACCTGCCAACCAGATGGTAAAGTGCGACCCTCGCCATGGCAAATACATGGCCTGCTGCATGTTATACAGAGGTGATGTCGTTCCCAAAGACGTCAATGCCGCTATCGCTACCATCAAGACTAAACGTACAATTCAATTTGTGGACTGGTGCCCGACTGGATTCAAGGTACTCGCACAGCTTTTTGAGTGTTTGATGTTTGAATTGTCGGGGATTGTATAGTATTCAGAGGCAACGGTCATTCTACAATGTTGTGTTGTCCCTCTTAAATATTTTGATGAAGTGCAAAGTAGCTGTGAGCTATTTTATTTGTTCGTGACCATAGCGATTTTTAACAGAAATAAGTCTTTAAGCCTTAGCACTCGTAAGGAACTTCACCCTTGTGGCCAAGAAGGCCAATGGCATCCTGGGGTGCATCAAGAAGAGCGTGGCCAGCAGGTGGAGGGAGGTCATCCTCCCCCTCTGCTCTGTCCTGCTGAGGCTGCAACTCGAGTCCTGTGTCCAGTGCTGGGCTTCCAGGTTCAAGGACAGGGAACTGCTGGAGAGGGGACAGGAAAGGGCCACAAAGATCATCAGGGGGCTGGAACATCTTTCTGATGAGGAAAGGCTGAGGGAGTTGGGTCTCTGGCGAAGAGCAGACTTGGGGGGGTCTCATCAGGGGGCCAGGAGGAGGGGGCCAGGCTTTTTTCAGTGGTGCCCAGTGATAGGACACGGGGCAATGGGTACGGACTTGAATATAGGAAGTTCCATCTGAACATGAGGAGGAACTTCTTTCCTTTGAGGGTGGCAGAGCCCTGGAAGGGGCTGCCCAGAGATGTGGTTGAGTCTCCAGCTCTGGAGACATTCCCAACCTGCCTGGACACCATCCTGTGCAACCTGCTGTAGGTGGAGCTGCTCTGGCAGGGGGGTTGGACTAGATGATCTCCAGAGGGCCCTGCCAACCCTTAACATTCTGTAATTCTATGAAAGTTTCCATTTATTTTCTTGAAGGTGGGCATTAATTACCAGCCTCCGACAGTGGTGCCAGGCGGTGACCTTGCAAAGGTGCAGCGGGCTGTCTGTATGCTGAGTAACACCACTGCTATCGCTGAAGCGTGGGCTCGTCTCGACCACAAATTTGATCTCATGTATGCTAAGCGTGCCTTTGTACATTGGTATGTTGGGGAAGGAATGGAGGAAGGAGAATTTTCTGAAGCGCGTGAAGATCTGGCTGCTCTTGAAAAAGATTATGAAGAAGTCGGCATAGACTCAGTAGAAGCAGAGGCTGAAGAAGGAGATGAATACTTAGAAAACTGAAGTCTGGAAAAACTTACTGGGGAAAAAAAAAGAATTGCAGAACCCTGTTCACTTGTTCGATTGTTTTCAAATAAAGTTTTAAAGGTTCTACCTTCTGTTTTTTTCTTTATGTGTGTATACTCACTAAGTAAGGACCATTTGAGATTGCAGGTTTTGGTAGCATCTAGTCACATGCAGATCATAGAAGAAATCAGGAAATGGCATGCACTTCCCTGTGATCCCAACATGTTCTGAGACATACTCTGACTGTTGGTTTTTCTCACAAGCAGGAAACTCCTTCTGCTGGAGGTGATTACAGCACTAAGGACACTGATGCTATTCCAAGTCGGCCTAAACCATATGAAGGAACCCAGTCTTTTTCCCAGTAAGGCTGGCTTCACGGAAGCCCCTGCGTTGGTTAGCTGGTAATAAATGCTGTATTCAAGTAATTTACCTGGCTAGTTACGGTAGATGCCATCACCCTTTGGAACAGAACTATCACTTATACCAGATTACTTGCTAATGATGTAAAACTTGCTACTTAAGAAAAAGGACGTTATGCAGAGGAAAAGGTAAAATTTTCCAACCAGCACACCCCCCTTGCACTTGATCCAGATAAAAGGAAAATAGAAGACCCGATCTGTTACCTGCTTTAAAATAGCATTGCCATTTTTTGCATTCCTACATCAGCCTAGTAAAAAAAAAGTCTAACGTTATATGTATACACACACGTTATATATATATAATGTTAAATATATGTAATTTTTAATATATATATGTAACATCTGACGAACGATATGTTCAAGTGAATGTGGCTTTATAGGCACTTGGAAACAGTTAAATTGTAGGACACAGCTCAGGTAAAAACTGCTGACGCCCTGGTTTGAAGTTATTTCAGTCCTGAATAAGAGAAAAAGCTCCAGGGTCTTGTTA
>VZSF01002916.1:471974-484002 GCA_013398295.1 Chionis minor | reverse complement strand
GGGGAGGGGGTGTCACCTTGTATGCAGCCCCAGCTCGCGAGGGGGATTTCATTGAAGAAAAATTGGCGAAAACTGCTTTTGGAATTTTAGGTAGGAGTTGGGAATGCGGGGTGTTCTTTGTAACTACCGCAGCAGGTAAAGAGCTCAAGAAGCGTGTCACCGACTCCTTTAATGACTTATCCCTACCGCCGCTTCCTTTTAAGGAGACTATCTGGTGACAATTGAAGAGAAAAGCAAAGCCACTTTCCTGAGAGCATACGTGAACTGGAGATACATGTCTGCAGGGAGTTCTCGTGTTTGTGTTCGGATGGTTGGTCACAAGATGGAAGAGTCATACGGTGAAACCTTAAAAGAACAGATGTCAGTTGTGGAAATGCCGCTTTCAGATCCTCCCCTGTGCATTTCGTGTTGTCCCGTGACTGGAGATCTTCTCGTGGGCTGCAAAAATAAACTGGTCATGTTTTGTTTGAAATATCTGGTCATAAATGAGAATTTGACTGTGTTAGACTTTGAACGCTCCTTAATTTTACACATCGATAAACTCACTCCTGCTGAAGTTGCATTTTGTGCCAGACATATAGCCGTAGCCACGGAGCTGGATGTTCTGATCCTGAAGCTGGAACTGGTCCAGCAAAGTATAGACGGGGCAGAGCAATGTGCGCACAGTGTTAGCACCCTAGAGAAGCCTGTGGATGGAGGTAAGTACAGAAGTGAATTATTTTTTTTACTTCCAAGAATCTGCTGATTCCTGTTGCTCTCCAAGTAGGCTCAAACGCGGTCATTGCCCTTTAGAAAGTATTTCCAGATCATCTTAGAACTGTCAGCTGAATATTCTAGTGTATGGAAAGTTGTACCGCCTGCAGCTGGAGGTAACACCTAAAACAAGTACGCTGTCATTCTACACACCCTTTCAGGATAGTGCAGCCTCCACAGACATAGAGCTGGGTCCCTGTTTTGGGGTGCCGCCGTGGGCCACATCAAAGCAGCAGTAGTTCGGTGTGCTGTGTTCAGAGAAATGGTTCCATCATTGTCACTGTCCACATAACTGTGTCTCTTCTAAGGGACCGGTGGGAGGCCAAATGGACGCAGCATGAACTCTCTGAAATTAACAGCATATTGTGGAGGCACCGTTCGCGCTCAGAATGATGAGACCCATGTTTACAGCTGATGCCAAGGCACAGGATGAAGAGAGGCTCCTGCTTATCCTTACTGCTACCACAGCCAAGGGCAGCCAACTCTGTTACGTGCCCCGTTGCAGGGTGGGAAGTGGAAAAGCGTAGAGGGGGGTTGCACCTGTGGGGAGGAGCAGAGAGGACAGGTGACCCAAAACTGACCAACAGGGTGTTCCGTCCCATCTGCCTGATGCTCAGGATGAAAGCGGAGGGAGCAGAGGCTCAGCCCTCTTTCTTCAGTGGCCAGTATCTGAGGAGGACTCTGTTTGTCTGCCTTTGATCCTGATCCATGCATTTCTGAACCCAGATCTGGAATCCAGATCCCATCCGCCACTGTTGGTCCAGTCCAGGACTTTCCCAGTGATTGTCACCCTGGTTTTGTATATGTTTCATTATTGTCGTCTTTATTATTTTATTAATATTTTCATTGAAGTAGTTTAGTTTTTTCTAAACTCGTAAGTCTCTTTCTCGACCCTCTTCCTGGAGAAGCAGGTGAGGGAGGGCATCAGTGGCCAGTCCGGCCCAAACCACAGCGAGGATTGTTCTCGTCTTCTGGCATCGCTGATTTCAAAATCTCAGGGTTTGAGGAAGCCAATGCTCGCTGGGTGACTCTGATTGGAGTATTTAATTGATACTGTGTCGTATCGTTTTCTTACTGCTAAATGACCAATTCGAACAATTTGTTTGAACAATTAATATAGCATTTTCATTGTTAAGGTGTAAAAGATGAAGGCCCTTCAACATATACTTCACAGCTTGAATTAGATGAGTTCATCATATGTCAGAAGCCAGTGGAACTGCTTGGGGAAGAAAGTAAGCTCTGTGAGATACCCATCACACTGGAATCCACAGAGTTACCTACAGAAGACACGAAGTGCTTCCAAGTACAGTATCTGCTTTTCAGGTATTACAAATGTATTTTTCCCATTATGGGTTAACTTACTAGAAGAAACCAAAATGAGTTGAGGCTCACATCTTGTTGAAAGAAAAATCCTGGTGTTTTCTCTTCTGAGGTTTTGGTTTTGTTTTTTAACAAAACTTGGTTTTTTAACTTAACTTGGTTAAGTTTTGGTTTTGTTTTTTTCACTGTTCCCATGTTTGACCCCCCCCCCGGGTAAAGAAATGCTTCCGAATGTCCGATCTGAACCTCCCTGGGCACAGCTTTGAGCTGTTCCCAGATGTCCTGTCCCTGGATCCCAGGGAGAAGAGCTCAGCACCCCCGTCTCCACGTCCCCTCCTCAGGAAGCTGTAGAGCATGAGGTGGCCCCTCAGCCTCCTTCTCTCCGAACTAGACAAACCTGGAGTGCTCAGCTGCTCCTCATAGGACATGCCTTCCAGCCCTGTCATCAGCTTGGTTTCCCTCCTCTGGGCACGTTTGAGGACTTTGTCATCCTTCTCGATTGGTAGGGTCCAGAGCTGCACACAGAACTCCAGGTGCAGCCACACCAATGACAAATGCATGGGGATGGTCCCATGGGACCATCTTGCCCGGCTGGTGGTGCTGTGTGTGATGCACCCGGGGATGCGGTTTGCCCTCTTGGTGCCAGGGCGCACTGCTGGCTCCTGCTGAGCTGCTGCCCACCAGCACCCCCAGGCCCCCTTCTGCAGGGCTGCTCTCCAGCCGCTCCTCTCCCCATTTACACTTGTGCCTGGTGTTACTCTGTCCCAGGTGCAGAATCTGGCACTTGGACTTCTTCGGTTTCGTACTGTTGATGATTGCCCAATACTCCAGTCTATCTTGATCCCTCTGCAAGGGCTCTTGTCCCGCAAGAGAGTCAACAGCACCTTCCAGTTTGGTGTGATCAGCAAACTTGCTAATGGGGCATTCGATTTCTGCCTCCAGATCAGGGATTAAAATATTGAACAGCAGTGGCCCTAGGACTGAGCCCCAAGGAACACCCCTGGTGACCGGTTGCCAGCCAGATGTAGCCCTGTTGACTACAACCCTTTGAGCCCTGTCATTCTACCAGTTCTTCACCCAGTGCGTCATGAACCTGTTCATCTCACAGTTGGACAAGTTTTGGCCTTGGAAATCCTAAGTTTCATTGTATTTGGGGAATGTGACTAGTTGTTACAATTAAAATGGAGTAGAACTTTAGTAGTTTTTCATATCTAGTGATGTTTAATGGCTGCATTCATCGGACGTCCTTGTATGCTGCGAGAAGCATGCAAGGCAGCTTCTCTTGTGGTATATCAGAAGGGATAGTCTTCTCTCAGCGTACAAAATGACTCGGCGTACAAAAGAATCATTTAGGTTGGAAGAGACCTCCTGAGACCATCTAATCCAATACCCCACTCCCTCCCTTCTCAAGCAGAGTCAGCTAGAACGGGTTTTCCAGGACCCTGTCTAGCCAGGTTTTGACTGTCTCCACAGATGGAGAATCCGCGACCTCTCTGAGCAACCTGTTCCAGTGTCTGACCACTCATGGTTTTTATCCTTTCATGCTGAACTGGCTAAACCAAGTTTCACACACCTTATTCTGAAGCAGCTTGTGTCAAATTTAGGAATTTGGGATCTGTCTAATCTAGGATTAGATATCTGTCTAATTTGGGATTAGATATTAGGAAGAAATTCTTTACTTGGAAGGTAAAGAATGTGGTGAGGCAGTGGAACAGGTTGCCCAGAGAAGTTGTGGCCAGGTTGGACGGGGCTTGGAGTAGCCTGGTCTAGTGGGAGGTGTCCCTGCCCATGGCGGGGAGGGTGGACTAGATAATGTTCAAGGTCCCTTCCAACCCAAACCCTTCTGTGATTCTATGAATTCTGTTATTGTTTAGAGAGGCGGGCTTTAAGGGATTGTGCAGGAGACCGATCAGCAGTGCTGTCTGTGTGACCTTAATCAACGTACTGCCTTCTTTTTATTCATTCTGCAACTTCCATTAGCTCCAGCTGAAGTGATACTTGAGTACTTCTAAAAAAAATAATATTCTCCCTTTCTCCGGTTAGCAAAGGAAATTTACCAAGTATCTTAAGCACTAAGAAACTATACTTTTTATTTCGTTAGTGATCTAAGCCACTACACTTTTATCACAAACTGAGGAATAATTGCTGCCACAGTCCAGCAGTGGATTCCAAAGCAAAGCAGGAAAGAAGATGACACGTAATAGGAAAGAAAAGTAGGGTTGGAGATGGCACCGTGTTCCATATAGCTCAGTTGAATAAAAACAGAGGGAAAAAAGGGTTAAATTGAGGTTCAAATCAATTGCAGCATGTTTTCCAGTGATCCCAGACTTTGACACAGGTCTGGTAGACAAGCAAAGAAAGAGGATTTTTGGTTGCAAAAACTCAAGATAGTTGTCTCTCGCTATGCCACGTGCTTCTTGGCATTGCCGTGCTAATAACAGTAGTAGCAGGAGTGCACGTTGTTGTTGAGTATTAAAACATCAGCTATACCTGTTACAGGCAGGGCCGTTTACTTGTCCAAAGTAGCTCATCGTCATTTCTCACTGAGGTCCTGTGGTGTTGTTTTGGATTTTTTTCTCTAGACGTTTTACACCCGACCAATCACCTTTTGGGTTTTGTGAAGAGACAAAGCTGCACTCCGTTCAACTGCTTCCTGTGTACCGGACAGGTATGTGGATACGCATGGATGCATTATGAACCGTGTCACGGCAGACCTGGGAAAGGAAGGAGCTGTGTATATTCTGTTTTGTACCCTGTTTCTGCATTTGTTTTTAAATTAAGGTCTTTCCGTCCTTTTCAATGGTTTAAACTGAGCTTCTGTTAACAAAAAAGCCTTTAAGTTTCTCCAAGTTCTGCATAAACCCTGAACTAAAATATCAATTCACCACACCAAAAGAGGAAGAATAAATCAGCTTTTATGGGTTCTCTATTGATTAGTGTTACATCACAAAACAGTCAGTCTTTACCTTGCATTCATAAAATTATCATCAGATACTAGCCTGTCTCTCATTAGTCAACAGTGAAAATCAGAGTAGTAAACCTTAATAATCATTAAGATACAGGTTCCTTTTCTGCCGGGCTTTAATTAAAACTGCAAGGGATGAAGGCAGATTTTGGGGGCTCAGTAACACACACTAGCTCAAGCCCCAGCAGACCTGTGGAAGAATTTAATGCTGTATGTTATCAATCAGCTTTACTGCCTGACACCCGGTTTGGGGTTGCCGCCTGTCTGCTGAGTAGCAAAGCCTCATTTAAGTTTCAGCTGACTCAAAGGTGTGAGCTGCTTGCCGTTTAACTCCAGCTATATTATGTTCTCTGGTGATTTACAGTCTTTGACAGGAGGGTCTGTAGAATCTGCCTTTACCTGCCAAAGTGGCTTTATAGATAAATTCTGCCATTCCCAGCCTTTCCGTTGAGCAAAGACCTGTATTTTGGTGCACTGCAGCTCTGGGTGAGCGTTCATCCCAGCTCACAAGTGGTTGTCTAAGATCAGGCTGATCCTCCAGTCCCTGGATGCTTGGTTGTGGTGAATCTGCCAGGACTCTCAGATGCTGTTGCATCTGTAGAATTTATTCACTCGGTGGTATAGCCACGCTTCTGTTGAAAATGCCTCCAAATGAGATAACACGGCATACAAATTTTTGACCTGTGCACTGGTCTGATCTGTACGCTGAACTTCACATGCTTCTTTTTCTCTTCCCTAGCTACTAACGAAACCAATCTGCAACCTGGGCAGGTGTGATAGTATCTTTTAGGCATCAGGCTTGCAAGGGAATTGCCAGGTTTTGATTTATGTGGTATATAAAATGCCTTTCTTACTGTTGCCTCTAGGAAGTACTATGACCGCCCATGAGGAAGCTGAGGACAAGGGAGAACTACTGAGTCTCTTTTGCTTTTTCTCTTTACCTCATGTTGGATATCTCTACTCTGTTGGGAAGGTAGTAGAACTGATGTCTACTTACCAATATTCAGAGAAGTCGGAGCAGGCAGTTCTCACTCCACAGTTCCTGCATGTCATTACAAGGTACTACATTTACGATTTTGCTGATAGCATTACTATGTTTCTCCATGCTGCTGCCTTTTTTTTTTTTTTTTTGTCCTCCTCTGATAATGTCCTTCATAGCCTCCTGGAACTCTCTGGGTAGGCTCATGTGATAGTGCAGCATGCCCTCCTGCCTAGGCTTCAAGGCCCATTTCTATGAAGGAAAAAGATCTGATTCTCCGTAGTCTTGACTACTTGGTTTTTGCAAGTCTTCATTTTTTTCCCCTTCATTGTTGTGTCTTCTTCTTTCCCTCTAGTGAGAACCTGCAGTGTTTCACAGTGCGGTGCAGTGCAGCAGCAGCTCGTGATGAGGATCCATATATTGATACGACTGTGAAGGTGTGCCTCTCGTTAGCTCGCTAAAAGAATGGGGGTAGTAGTATGGTACTTAATGTCCTTAAGTTTCCTTTTGAAATCCGGTTAGTTTCTATTGGCTGAACCAGTAAAATAACATCCAAAATGAATATTTTATTTCGACCTATGGCATATTGTATTTTGATGGTCTGAAAATGTCTCAATGAACCAATCTTCTGTCGCTGTTTAAGATTCGAGACCGTTAGCAGCATGTTTTCAGAAACTTCAAAAGCTATAAAACCACTTATATTTTAAATTAAATTCCATGCTTTCCTGTGTAAATGTGAATGAAGGGTGCAGAGTTTTCCCTTATTGCAGCTGATGATGTTTCTGTCTCCCAGGTGTCCTTGAGGAGCCAGTTTTGATAAGAGGAGTGTAGGCACTTGAACAAGTCTGCTACCGGATACTCAGTGCATGTTTTTTAGGAGGAGGGCTTTTGATCCTTGGAGGTCTAGACTTTTCCCCTTCCTTAAATCGATTATCGGTAACAATCGATTGAAGTGTAAAGATTGGGATAGGTGTTAATGAAAAAAACAGGGAAGATAGACTCAAGTGTATTTTAAGTTAGCATTTAAGGATTTCTTTCGAGCGTGTAGACAGCAGGCCTAAAGAAGCCACGGGACAGTAGAAGTAGTAGAAGGTTTTCAAGAGCCCAACTGGCATTCTCTGCTCTCCGTAGAGGTGCTGAGATAAAGCATAGGTACACGTGTCACGGTCTGTCCTCTCCCTTCTCCCGTCTCAGCTTTCCGTGTTTTCACTGCGGGCTCCATCCAGTCCGTCCGTGGCGGCCGTCTGCCCGGCGGGAGGCTGGGGGAGGCGCGTGCACCCGCAGGCTGCAGTCCGGCGCCCGTGTCCGTACCGCAGACCTGCTCTGCGTGCGGCTTCCGTGGGCGGCCGTCCCGCAGGGGCGTCCCTGCCCCGCTGCCGGTCCTCCGTGGGCCGCGCTCCCTCAGGGGCGGCGCTGCCCTGGCGTGGGCTGACACAGGCTGCCTTCCCGCAGGGAGTTCCTGCCCGGGCGTGGAGTTTGAAGCGTGGTGATGATTATTGTTTGTTGCTATTATTTCTCCACCGGGTTTTTACATCAGTTTCAGAGCCGGCCGGTTCCGGTTCTGGCTGTCCCAGGGCAGTTCAGGGCCTCCCGGTCACCTCTGCAGCCCTCTGCCTCTTTACAAAAGAGCTTTTCTTCAAAAAGCAGGGTACACATACAACGCTGTGTTGCCTCGCTTCACTGTGTTTTAATTTGTAAATATGGTATTTTATCTTCTTAAAGCTGTGTATTTAGAATATCTCTGGGCAAATGAGGTTGCATTTTTCCATTTTTAGTCCGGTATAGATGATATGGTAAGTTTTAACTGAAAGGTGCATATTGAACAAATCAGGGATGTAATACTATGTTGTGTAACAAGAGGCAAGCAAATACAACGCTTATATCTATAATTGCTTTTTATAAGCAACTGAAATCAAGACCTTTATAGCCATGCCAGGCAATCTTTTACAACTTGGCCGAGTTCAAACTATTTGGGATTAAGTTTGCAAGGTTAGGCATCTCCCTCAGGCTCACTTTGAGATACATGCTAACGCTGTGTAGTTGCTTTGAAGAGTGAAATGATCTTTTTTTTACCCTTTGTTAAATGCTTTATGTTACAGTTATACGAGTGTTTTTATTCTTGCCCAAGTGAAGTACTCAAAGTTAGGAAAGCCAGTGAATGTTTTTAGCGTCAGGTCATTGGAGAAAGGTTATATTTTGTTCTTTTTTTTATTTTATTTGGAGACTCAAAGTACATACTAAGTGAAATAACAAAACAGTCACTTTCCTTTATAGGCTTGTCCACCTGTTGCGCTGGATGTCTGCACATTAAGAATGCAGCTTTTTATAGGACCAAGAGCTATCTGTCATTTCAAAAACCATATAATTCTTTTGACTAAGGCGGACACAGAAGATATTACTGAAAGAAGGAAGCCTACAAGAAGGACACTGTAAGGATTTGTGTCTTTTGGGGAGATGGCATTTATAGCTCTCTGTACAGGGCTGAATTTGTGGGTGTTGGAGTTGAAGAGAGGTTCCTCCATGGAAAAACTGTTTGGAAATAATTCCCTAGTTAGTGCATGAGAACAGAAAGCAAGCATTTATTGTTTTCAGTTCTACTGTATTAACTGATGTAGAAGAAATGAGGGTAGGGTCACAAATGCTTGAAAGCAACAAAATAAGTTACTCAAGGTTGTAAAAAACTTAACTTTCATAAGTGTTGTTAAAATAACATTACTAAGGAATGTACCTGCTACTGAGAAGAAAACGTATTTATCTTGAGAAACAAAAATATATAGGAGTACCGAAGCTACAGGCTAACAAAAAGTGTTGTAGCACAAGATGAGAATGTCTGACATTTGGCTAAGGGTTCTTTCCAAGAAAAGTTATGAACATCACTATAGTAATCCATGACAAAGGAAGGATTGAACTTTGGCCCAAGATACACCTGTAGCATTTGGCTATGTAGCCAGAGGTATTTGTGACTTTCTGGGTTTTTTTAAAATCTATTTCCATGGGAACTGCTATTCCCATTCTTTTTTGAGGGCTTTTCATAAAACAGCTTAACAGCTATTCAAAAGCAGCAATTCAGAAATCACATTTAGTGATTAGTCAGTTCCAGTCCAGTAACAAAAGTGGGGCACCTATAGTTGATGGAAGTGTTATTTGAACCAGTATTTCTTAAAGCTTAGAACAGACATGATTCAGGAGAAGATGAGGATAAGCCCATCAAAGAGAATGGTAATTTGAAATACTGTAGTTTTCTGTGTATAAAGCACAATTTCTTCTGCTAGTTGTGCTGTTTCAAAGATTATAGTTGGCATTAGAGGAAGATGCTCTTCTTGCCTTCTTAAAGAGTGCAAGTTGAACAAATACTGATCTACTTAACACCATCATTTGAAAATAAAGATGTAAATATCCCAGAACAGTTAAAACCCAAACCCCCAAAAACAGAAGAGAAAGAGTTTTGTGTTTTCCTACAGTATTTTAGCCTTAGGGCGTTACAGACCTAGCCAATCACAGAGTCACAGAATGTTAAGGGTTGGAAGGGGCCTCTGGAGATCATCTGCTCCAACCCCCCTGCCACAGCAGGTGTTAGAGTAAAAGCATTCAAAAATTTTGTTATGCCATGTCTTGGCGAACACTTAATTAGAGCTGCAGGGGCAAAAATGCAGTAAGTCCTTACAGAAAGTAAGTAAACATCTTAGCTGATTTGCTTAACTTCATGTAAGTGTCTGATACTGCCTGGTGTTTAGCCCGGGAGAAGATATAGTAGATAGTCTTGATGCTGTTCCTGGTGTATGAAGATGACATTTTGTTATTGGCCATTATGACTTAAATTCACAACTTAACTCTCAAGCGTTCATTAGCTTGCAAACATACTTATTTACACATTTAAATTATCGAGTGGAGTTTTGTGGCTGCATAGTGTTTATTTGGACACTAATTCAACTCTCTTCTTTCTCTCTAGTTTCAGAAAGACTGACAGCATGAAATCCAGAACAAATTCTGAGACAGAGTCTGGTTGGAATTTATATATTATAAACACTGTTTCAATCATTCAGCTCTACAGAGAAATGGTATTATCCAACTCCTGCTTTTGTTGCTTGGTGACTAAAAATAAGTACTGTTAATTAATCTCTGCTGTATGTCATTGCTGAATGTAACGTAATGTATTTCTCATGAATAGCCCATAATTCTATTTCAGTTTTCTATTTCATTAGAATTGATCCTGTATATTCTTAATTTTTGCCAGCAACCTAAGTATATCCTGTGTCTTTTCTAGGTAGATTATAGTAGAACTTACGAAAATGTAAAAACTGAGAGTTGCATCCATCTTCTAAGTGAGGCTCACTTACTGATCAGAGCAGCAATAATGGACCCTGGTTTTCTTAAATCAGATGAGAAAGAAGAACTTCTAACAGCATTCAGAGAAAGTTGTGCCTTCTTGGGAGACTGCTACAGCAGGTACATTTTAGATGTCAAAGTGAGCTTTTGTTTCCAGTAATGCAACCTTAAAATGAAAATCCATCATTCTTTGCTGTTTTACTTTAGTATTGCATATATAATACAAATCTTTACTTTTTATGAAAACAGCTTAATCTAGTCATCTCTGCAGTGTCTGGTTGTCTTCATTGTCATTGACCACAGAATACAACATTACAATGAATATTAGCTATGTATTTGCAGATACTGGTGTGTCTGCGACTTTGTTTGGTGTATTATTGAAGTTCTTACAAGCAGTGATGACAAAAGCGTTGCCCTTAGTTGTTTTGTTCTTTTTTTCCTTCCTCTGTGTTGCCTTCAGGTTTGACACAAAGGATTACCACCTGGCTTTGCCATACTACAGAATGTCGGGTTTATCCATGACTGAAGTTTTGAAGAGACTAGTTTCAGAAGGGGATGAAATACAGACATATGAGAGAGGATTTATATTTTACTTAACTCACTCTCTTAATGAAGACTTAAATGAAGAACTAAGTAAGGTAGACACAAGGGTTTTTTTTCTTAATCTATTGATTTAGTTCTGATTTTAAGAACTGTGTGTCACATTTTAATTAAATTCCCTTTGAAAACGCTGAGCTGCTTATTTAGTTTTACAGTTGTTCTTTTTCAAATGTTTTTTGTTTTCCCATTTTTATTGTCAACATAGCAAGCAGCACCTATGATGCTTTGGGCTGCTTTCAAGCAGCATATTAGAAGGGCACATAAAAAGGGCAACAAAGCTGGTGAGGGGTCTGGAGCACGAGTCCTCTGAGGAGTGGCTGAGGGACCTGGGGGTGGTTCAGCCTGGAGAAGAGGAGGCTGGGGGAGACCTTCTCACTCCCTATAACTGCCTGAGAGGAGGCTGTAGCCAGGGGGGGAGTCGGTCTCTTCTCCCACGTAACAGGCGATGGGACAAGAGGAAACGGCCTCAAGTCGTGCCAGGGGAGGTTTAGGATGGACATTAGGAATAATTTCTTCATGGAAAGGGTTATCAAGCACTGGAAGAGGCTGCCCAGGGCAGTGGCGGAGTCGCCACCCCTGGAGGTATTTCCCAGCCGGGCAGACGTGGTGCTGAGGGACACGGGTTAATGGTAACTTGGCAGTGCTGGGTTAACAGTTGGATTTGATGATCTTAAAGATCTCTTCCAGCCTAAATGGTTCTATGATTATGGCTTGGCTATCATGATGTGTGTTGCTAATGATCTAGTTGCTGCTTGCAGACAGAGGTGCTTCTGTTTTAGGAAAGCTCTGCCTAAAATGTCTTTCATCTCTTTTTTCACCAACAAAACAAATGGTATCTTTGAACATTGCCAAATTGTACAGGTTGGTAAAACCAATTCACTCTGGTGGTAGATGTTCTCCTGCACCCCAGAATATGGGTTGAGTCAGTGGTGGTTAGAGAGCCTTTACTTCTACCAGTAGGGAGGAAAGAGGCAGGAAAGGCTCTGTGATTTGATAGCTAAAGATGTACTTGTCTGCTTTATAAAAGAAACCCAAAACACCCCCCCCCCCCCCAACCCCCCCCAAAATTCCAACCCCCAAAAAAA